>LOND01002688.1:55575-66888 GCA_014220965.1 Paragonimus kellicotti | reverse complement strand
CAGCATGGCTACACGAACAGTTAAATGGGGTGGTAAAAGTAAACAAGATTGAGTACAAGGAAAACATTATAATGCCAATTCAGAATGCGTCTCGTATAACCGATGTGCAAAGTGTTTGGCTAGTATTCAATATAATCAATCCATTGACTTATAGTGAATTATTTCGCTCAGTAGGATATAGAAATCGGACCGCTAAACTTGTCGTTATGTGAGTACTAGCTTATGGTGTGTCGCCGCAGCCGATAGCGTTGCACAACCAGATACAGTGCTTTTCAAATTGGGCTTCCTCACGCAGGCCTCTACTTACACACCGATCAATTCATTTGGCGGCATACTGAGCACAAGTTTCGTAAGAATCTAGATGGAATCAATATAAAATGAGGTGTTCTGTCCGAAGTAACTACGCGAAGTTAAAGCATTACAGGCCTATCAGACAGCCATCACAGTGTGAATGTGCTTCGATACTTTGCTTCGTATGGCGCAAAACGAGAACACGTCACGCCAAAAGTGGTTGAAGTTGGAATACATACTACATTTCAAATATTGAGCGTGACGTTTAATAACTTGGAAGCTACAGCGAATTGGCAACATTAAAACAGTAAACCTAATCTTCACTATCAGTTATACAGACTGTCGTTCAAAAGGATGTAATAAAGCACATCGAGTTTGACATAGTTCGTTTGAAGCTATGCCATCCGACTTTCACTGACCTGTCTAACCCGCTTAAGTATTAATGCAGGCGAGCAAGAAACAATAAATAATAGGATACAACAATGGTATCCCTCTTGTACTAGTTTCAACTGTATTTTATTATTCGAGCTAATATTGTGCACAAACTGAATACACGTTATTTATTTTGTTTTCAAAATTTACAATTGTTCATGAGTATGAGTATTCCGAGTGTTGGAAATGTTTGCGGAAGACGCAAAATTGATGACGGCTATTACCAGTTTAATCAGTATGACAAGAGCCGAGAAACACATTAAGAGTTACTTCGCAGGAAGTGAGCTACATCCATGAAATCATGGCACTGTGAGTGAAAATCGAAAAATGGCAACATCCACAATCTTGTTTTAAACTATATAAAAACAATTTTTTGTTGAATGATGGCTTTAATCGAGAGTGAATTAGCTGCACTGATGCAACAACGATAAGCACCGTTTACGTTTATCTATAACGTACTAATTCTCATGCTTATTTGTATCAATATTGGAAATAAATGTGATAAGGGAAACATTGGTTTTCAGTGAACGCGTTCGAACCAAAACTATTCACGCACGACAGAGTGAAGTAATTCAACTAGGTGCAGCCTACATCTAAAACTTTTGTTACTGAGATCAGCATCGAAAGGAAGCCACAACATCCAGGCATGCAACCTCACTTTCGAGGGTGTGAACAGCTTCGACTAAATAAAAACGGTCATGAATTACTTAGAACCACGTAGCTAGATTAGTACAATGCAAAAACGACACATAAGCGCCAACTGATCACAGACGGAGTATTGGCTGAAAAATTGACCAATAATAGTCTGTTACACACAAGCTAAAGCGCGATATACAGAAAAATTTCACAGTGACTTGACTTCCTGCTATCTCAACTACATAAAACATCTGGTCTGAAATTTCAATTGTAACGAGATCTCAGTTCGTAAGATTATTCCCGAAAATGCAAACCAAAATCACTATAATACTTGAACTGACTGCACGTAGGTCAAATAACATTACCAAAAAGTGTGATATATGCAGGAAAATTGCCTTATGAAAAAAAAATAAAACAAAATCACGGATGCATTTAGTTATATAGTCAGGAAATACCAATAAGCTACCCATAAGGACAAAAATAAATTTCAACTATTATTTGACTCTGTCAAAACGGACAACGCTAACACAATCCGTTCAAGAAATGTTAATTTCAGTGACATGATAGCTTCAATTGGTAACCAGACCACATATTCAGAAAGTAACGAAGAAATTCTATGAAGGAATCCCAGCTACGTGTGCAGTGAAAATATCCCAAGTAATGAGATTTGGTACAAAACACATTTCAAACGAAGACCACTTCAACACAACCAGCTCTAGCAAACGTGACTCATTGAAACATTGCTTCAAACATGTGTCCAAAAATGGTGTGAACAGACGGCTGTGCAGTGTTTTGAGATTGATTGGATAATGAAAATTTAAATAAATTGTGCTTTCGGCTGACAAATTTCCGAACTGACATTTGAGAACCGTCATACCTTATGTAACGCATCGATCTGTGAAACAAAACTCACGCGGACGCATAAAGAGCATGCATGTTATCTCATCCGAGCGGTTCGGTGAGCATCAACCAGCGGACTCTGATCTGATATGATCACAGCACAACTCGCAATCGCACATCCCTGCCACTAGACAATGACGGCAATCTACACTACCATAGTTACTGCACTCCAGTCGAGAACGAATGATCTCAGTGTGGGAATTCGGGAGTGTCAGACGCAGGAAAATTACGATGATTCGATGACAATGTTGCTGAGCCAAAACTAGCACGTCCTCCAATCGAGGCGAATGAAAGAATACTCGACCCGGAACACCATGGACGGCGGATTGGGCTCAGTATCACGACGATGTACGAACGGTCCAGAACAAGTTTGTATGCATTGCTACTCAAGTGGACACAGCTGATGTCACATGGGTACGTCGCAGTGAGTGCACCATCTCGCCATGCGATAATGCAGCAACGGTGCGTTTACAAGTATGTGATCAACAATGGGACCGAGTCGTCAGGATTACGCTGAGAAAGTGAGGATGAACAAAATCTTCTCTATCGTAAAGCGACGCGCTGCAATTCGTGCGCGTTCTGATATGCATTTCGAGTGTCTCGATGTTAGTTTGAACTGTAACGCGATGTTTGACTGAGAGAAGTGCATACTGGTGAATGGCTTACTAGATGACGTGAACGATGTATACAGCAGTAGATTGATGAACATGGCAACTGTTTGGTTCGTAGGCGGTTGCGGAACACGACTGCAGCAGGTAAATGAGGTTACTGAGTATGAACCGAATTTCTAGAGACTGTCCTGGAAATCCAAGTTTCCCCAAGTTCTGGAGATCGCAGGTACGCTCATTTTAGATGAATGAATATCCCTGTGGAGCAAGTCGCACAGGTCCGGTTAGTCGGGCGTCTATATATCAGTAGATTTGCGCCGCATTCAGAGTAACATAGGCTTTGATTGACCTCTGAGCAGGCGTGTAAGTCAGGTGTACTCTTTCTCGATGGACCATTACGGAGCATTAGGATGACTATCTTAACATCTAAAGATAGGCCTGAAACACGTTCTCTCACGGTGGCAACGCGTGGAAAGATACAAACGGCATCAATGTCGATAGTAAATTATTGCACATCCGCTTTGGCACGTGAGTCAAGCTTTAATTTGTTTTTCATGTGAAAACAGTTGGTATAGATGAAACAACGTGACTGAAGACTGGTATGCCGTGGTCAGTAATATTAACGCGAAGTCAACTGCATCGAGTAACAATCTGTTCACACAATGATGTATGGAGAGAGCTACGAACACACGATCGAGTGACCAACCACAAGAGTGCATCAACCGGTGGCTTACAATGAGACCAAACACTTTCATCACAAATGGACATCATCAACGAATTTTGTTTCGTTCATGTTGTCCTGGGCCTATTGTTATCACCAACCATGTTAACCTTCGCAGATACCCACGTCGTTTTTTTCACGGACTTGGTTTAGGCGGTTCTCGTGAACCAAGTTACGTGTCAGATAAGTGTGCAGCCTTTCACCATCTAAAATGCACTGTACCGCACTTTCGTTCATTGCCTTTTGAATTATCCACTTAATCCTTCTAAGTAACTCATTTTTCTTTTTAATTACTAGGTGGTTATGCCGTTTACCAGAGAATACCGATTAGTTACTCTTTCTTGCTGTATCGGTACATATTACATTAGCTTATTAGTCACTGTTTCCTCTGAACTCACCTGAACTACACGCTGGCTTAAAACTATGAACGTTTTGCTGTCTTTGTCCAAATGCATTCATATTGCATTTTTCACAATCTGTCCAGCAGCGTATACAGTGGAACCATCTAATTATTGTTAAGCTGTTAAACCATATTATTTGTTATGAAGACTTCGTTCCTGGATGAATCTCCTCGTGCATTTCTATCGCAACAAACCTAGTGCGTTTCATCACAGACGCCGACTCCGACCATAAGTTGTACATGACACACCTCAAGAAGTCTATCCTTGAAAATACATCGATAGATAACTGGTTCAGTGAGATTCACATGGGCCCTAGCTTCAGTTGTAAACATAATGAGGAAGATAACCCGCTATTACTTGTTGAAGCGCCCATCCATTATAAACCTAATGGGTTAGGATTAGAAAGCTGGTGACTGGAAAGTGCTGTAGTCCAGTCGGCTGATGCTGGTTAGCCAGATGATCGACTAGCATACACGTGAGGAGTCTACCTCTCGGAAGCAAAAACAGAGATATTACAACGGGAAGAATTAGGTTAGTGTAGTAGATATTGAAAATGTTGGTAAGAAGATGTTCAATATGGGATAGTAAATCAATAGCCGATATATAGGAATATGAAAACAAATAAGTTTGAGTTCATTCATAGAAACTTGTCAGACTTTTCAATACAGAGTGGGAAAACAAAGTGTGACAGGTCGTCACGATCCGTTTCCCAAAAGTAGAACGGAGGGTCCTTAAAACCGCGATTATTTGGTTAAAATGAATGAAATGCAAAAAGTCGACGTAATCTGTTCGTCTAGCACGCACGCTGTCTTTTCAACGACAGTCCGCTGTGGATAAGCTGATGACTCATCAATCTGAGGCAGGCTACTAATTCGTTGTCGAATGCATCAGAGCACCACAATTTAAGTTTATACTTCCCCTCCTAGAAACAGGTTTACGTTCACGACTGGTCAATTACAGTTAAAGATTTTTTCAGACGCTTGCTAGTAATGTCCCTGTCAAGGCGGCCAGGCTAAAAGCTGCATCCTCTCACGGTCTAAGGTTTGTATATCAACAATAAAAACATACTAGTGTTGCAGATCCTGATCCTCAGTTGTTTTGTTCACCTGAACTTACCTGCCCATACAGCAGATACCTCGAGGGCTGTTCGTCAGTCATCCGGCATGTGTAACATAGTCAGTATATTCGGCCATGTATCAACGTAGCATCAAACCCGTCTTCTGTCTGATCAACAAATTACCTCACTATTTCAAATCTTCCGTGACCACCAAATACTTAAGATACACACCACACCATGGTTATGGAACCAGGCCCGACACTGCAAACTTGATCGATATAATGTCCAGATTTCGCTGCTGTAAATTGTACCAAGGTTAGAAAAGCAAGCGGTTTTTTTAACAAGCTGCGGTTTATTCAGACGTGTCTTTTATATGTCCGAAATCAGCAATAGCTTTGATTACGGGTGATTTAAACTTGCTGTATGCAGATAGGTCAACTGACAGGCTGCTCTCATGCAGCAAGCGTCTCGTTATCATTCATAGTGTGCACGTCTTTTATGGTTTAAGATGTATGTGTAACACATCTGCCCGAAGAGGCTGAAAACCAAAATGTCTCGCCTATATTTATATTTATACAAAAGCTGGCTGCCACGTTAAAGAAATCTGCTGCCCGAAGTTTCGATTTGTTCTCTGCATAAGCTTAAAATGCACTGCCATAGAACCTGAACTGTTGGGCTGCTTAGCAGACTAGAAGCAGTACAACGCTAAATATTCAGGAAAGGATGTCCGTGAGATATTTAAACTGTACGACTTCCAAGTACCGAAGAACGACTGTTGATAGCACAATAATATGTAGGATAAACGGGGTTGTTGTTAATATGCCGCCAATCGTAATACCCTTAGCAGCTTCAAAACTCGATCAAGGTTGATTCAAATGTCACCGCATAATTTCAGAAGCATTTGATCTGGAAATAGCCATTAAGACTGCATATTAAGTTCTCTTGTTGCCCGACGTACAACCTTCATCACGACAGGTTAATCAACAACAATGAGGCTTACAAAAATGGGTTAACTAAAATGGTCCTGACGAGCCAATGATTCGTGCTTCTTTCAGCTTCATTTTCTCTCCCATGAGACGTACTATGCGAATGTCGAGCTATTACAGGATTGCGTAATGGATCACGTGGTGATAACCGTTTTGTAGATGAGTCCCGTTCGTGATTTTTCTGATATTCAGGTGAAAACGAATGTTGATGATGGCCAACTGATGAGTAGCAAAAAGATGAGGCAGACGGTCACCGTTCTGACTAACTACGCTAATTTGGTGGGATCCAAAGGCACCAGACCAGGTCGTCGATTAGCCTCCAATGGGTTTGTTGGAGTCACCCAAATGAAAGAGACAGTCGATAACCGGTGTCCAGTAGCTTGTGGTGGACAGTTACTCATGGCACCGATGTTCTTTGCTGCTCGTGTGACACGGTTGGCCCGCAAACACTGGTAATAGTAGCTGACGTATCACGACTGAGCCACAAGCGCATTCTGATAATCCGAGAGCTGACTCTTCGTGGTACTTTCATTGATATGCAGATGCGAGCAGCGTCTGAGTATTTTTTCCTCTATGGCCTATTATGACGAAAGTGCGGCCAGCATCAGATTATCTCCGACCTGCAGTCTCATTGGCTGTTCCTTGTTGCTGTCGAACTTTGACCCGAATTTGATTGGTTTGTCCTTGTAAATTGATCGAGTAAGTCATTTCTTCGTTTTGGAATTATATCCGATTGGTTATTTGTTGGCTGGTTTCGACTTTGGTCTGATCTGTTCAAGTTGCTCCGTTCAGGTTCACCGGCATTTGGCTTGATGGTGTCTACATCTCTTCAAATCCTTGGTTCGCATTGGTTCATAGATTTTGTCCAGCTCGATGTGTTTGTTTATTGACCCGGCCGATGAATGCCAAGCCTCGAGAAATTCTCTTGCATGTCTGGTGTTGGCCTGAGTAAGGACTTCTGCGGTATTCAAGTTGGAGGTGTGTCCAGTTTCATCTTCGTGGACGGAGATCAAAGAAAATTGATCGTGTCTCTTGATGGCTAATTCGTGTTCACGTATTCGTGTTGATAACTTCCGTCCGGTTTGGCCGACGTAGTGTTGTCCACAGTCATTGCATTGGATTTTGTAAATGACGTTTCTTCTGTCGGCGGGTCTGAGTTTTTCTTTCGGTTTTGATAGTATTCTCCGTAGTGTTGCCGTTGGTTTGTGTGCTAGCGTGATACCATGTGGTCTCAGAAGTCTTGCTGTCATTTCCGATACAGTCTTGATGTATGGTAGTGCAGTTCGTTTGTTGATGTTTTGGAAAAGTTCGGATCTCTTTCTTTCTGCAGTAAGCACCGTCCTGTGAAATTTCGCGGATATCCGTTGCGAAGAAGTACTTGGTACGAGTAGTTTCTTTCTTTTATTGGGAGCTCTGTGTTGCTGCAGTGATTTCGAGCTCGTTTGAACAGAGTTCGAATGCAGCTCCTTTTATGGCATACTGGGTGGTTGCTATGAAAACTAAGCAATTGGTCCGTGTGTGTTTCTTTTCGGTAAACTGATGTCTCCAGCGTTCCATCAGGTTTGCGGCTGATTAGTACATCCAAGAACGGTAGTTGGTTGTCAGTTTCAATCTCCATCGTAAATTTAATGTCGTTGAAAACGTTGTTGATAAGTCTGTGTGTGTCTTCAATCATTGAGCGTTTAAGGATTACGAATGTATCGTCAACGTATCGTATCCAGAGTTTGGGTTTGATCACCGGTAGCGCGATATTCTCTAACCTCTGCATGACCGCCTCTGCGATGAATCCGGATATGGGCGAACCCATTGGAGTTCCTTTAAGTTGTTCGTAAACTTGATTATTCAATTTGAAGTATGTCGACAAACATAGTTCCATGAGGTTTTTTCGACATGCACACAGTTTGATCTGCACACTCAAACAACTTCAATGTTTTGACTGGTTTGACTTGAAATCATCGAAACACAACCACGCGTGATGCATTCAGATCTAAATCAATACAAAAGGACGACAGTGTAAAACACGACCCAATGCGTCACCGTATTTTGCGTGAAAATCAGTGTCAACAACAAAGATCCAACATGCTGACTGAATGTTTTCTCCTTTGACTGATGTTAAGATTGCACTAAATGTTCATGTTTATTCAAGCTACCATGAACAAGGATCCTCGTCCAAGTCATCTGTAGTACCCTTTAGAACTACTGAGACAAACCTTTATTACAGCTGAGCAACTAAAATTAACTCTGGGGCAACCAATAGTGGGTGAACTAAAAGAAAATATTGAATGTTCAACTCTAATCTCCGTAGCGAACTTCTTTAGCTCTGTTAGCTAGCGTTAGACAGTTCATCATGTCCAATCTCTATTACTAATTTTTCATAGGTTCGTTGATTGCTACAGGAAAGAAAACGCTGTTTGCTTGTGCGTTCCTGTGTCTATGTGACCAGTTAGCTAACGTCGACCTATTTGGTGCTACTACCTGAGGAAAGACGTTAGACGAACGAAGGCGTAACTAGCGCCAGTAACCGAGTAAAGAACGTGCAAATCATCAATACTACGGCAGAACAAAACTTGACTACATAATAGCTGAACCTGTCAATGACCTTCGACTCATGATTTTCATACGTAAGTGTCGTTTACAATTCACGGAAGAGTGTGCCGGAGAGCTGAGTGTATTGCTATAGTGAAGTAAAACAGAAAAGCACCATTCAACCTGTTGTTAGGAGAGCAGAGTCTAGATGGTTGATAACTACGCTCGCTGTCAGTTTGAAATTGAGCGTGAAATCACCGACGATATGGTGAATAGTAAGCTAGGTCTTAACTGTGACAGACACAATTGTTGCGGTTTATCGTGTTTGGATGGCAGCTAGAGGTACACCCGTCCAGCGCGCACATTAATTCTCGAAACAGTGCACAGAATTACCCTACAGAGAAAATCGTGCAAAGAAAAATGGTCAGCAACAATTTATAAAAACGTGCAAGGTAATAAAAGTAGAAGGGACTGAGTTCACCATTTGCGTTTAGTGACTAACTTGTTCAAGCATTTCACTGTAAGCCACCGATTGATGCACTCTCTTGGTTGGTCAACCGCTTCAAGTGTACATAACACCCGCCATCTGTCGTGATGTGAGCAACTTCTCACTCGACGCAGTTGACTTCGTAATGAAATTATTCATTGCGGTATATCAGTTTTTAATCGCCGTGACCAATTATTGCTGTAGCTACCGGTTTCACACATCTATTCAGATGGTTCGGCTAATGTGATTCTCACAGAATGGGGTGGGTATGCAATAAGTTACCACCGACCCTCTGACTACTTGAAAAGTAAATTGACGACGACCGTTCATAGACAGTGGCCGTCCCAGTCGGTTGAAGCCCAAGGGTGAACAAATTGTGTTGAATTCGTGGACGTGCTTTGGTTGAAAGTAATTGTTATAGGGACAAGGTTTATAATTTCAATGTATATTAAAAAGTGATGCACGTCAAACAAATTTTGTATTCAAATAGAACGTTACCTTAGCAACGCGACTTCATTTTTCAGCGTTACAGCAGTTGTACCAGCCCAAATAAAGCGATTAACTAGTTTGTTTTTGGAATTTATCTCTGATGATCTCATTTGTGATCGTAACGCTAAAACTGGTTGTCAGTCGTACGCTGTTTGACAAAATTGGAAACCCCTAACGATCGTTAAAGTATCGGCTGTGTGACGGCGAAAAATCAAACTGGCGTCTGGTAAAAATACAGAAAATATGGAAGTCCTGGTGGGGATTAATTCGTTGGAGATCCGAATATAGTTATATCCGTGACATACTGACATGTGTAACTTTGTAGTAGAATTTAAAATAATTGAACCACACAATTCCCTCCTGGATGCGAACGGAGCAGATTTATTTCATATTACACTGATTCAATCGTCCGCTGTGTTTTGTTTGGCAAGCTTGTCACGCTAACGAATGACTGAAAAATGCCGAACATATTTCCATAAAACGTATTCTATCGTTCTCTACACATTCGCTATTTTGTTGTAGCAAACATGACGTTTACGTTCAAACTTCGTTTTGCTTCTAAATTTATCTTTGAATTCTGCCATTCCAACAAGTTATTGTTTGAACGGTTCTGTTATTTCACGCGGACCTTGCATAACGTTGCAATTTTGGTCGTGTATCACCAGTTTACTCGGAAATCTGGTCGATGTACGTTTCGAGTGAGCGAAGATTGTTGTTTTCTCTATTTTCCGCAACATTGTGAAAATTTCAGCTTTTCAACCACCTTTTCGATATTTTCGGGAACCTCAGGATCGTTCAGGGTACTAGACTGTCTCAAGTAACTGTATTAGATTTGCAGTCAGCGTTTACGATGGTAGTGAACTTAAATCCATTTGGACAGATTCAAAAGTCCTGGTTAAGTTGTTTGACATAGGGAGTGACAGTGCATAAATAACGAGTTTTCTCTGAAACGATATACTAACTGCATAAGCGGTTGTTTTCATGGTTAGCTGTCAGTCAGTTGGAAATTCCGGCCTTCGAAGACCCAAAGACTGGCGTAAGTAACATATGGCACCTCATGTCTAGAACATTTTATTACTGAATGTTTCTTGAGTGATAATTATTATATCAGTAAAATAATATTGTTCTTAAGAACTAGAAATGATGAGGATTCATATACGTCTTTGACTGTGGTATACCGCCATCATGGATAGAATTTTAACAAACGATTCCAAGGAGTATATGGACACCTCAACCAGGTAACCGACACCTACACACTTTGCTGATTGGAGCAGCCAGTCATCCTATTTCGAGACCTACGTTGTCGCTTGACAACCACGTGGTTTCACTCAACAGTTGGTGGTCTCAGTATATAATGCCCGGTACGGTAAACGCTTCAGATGATATACGAATGACGTGATTCAGACATCGCGCAGGTGATGCAGTGTGATTGGTTGACCAATTGTTCGCGCATTCCGAGAGTGTTACCGAATTCGCGCCAACAAATGGACGTGTCGCTCACGCCTTTATTTCACTGGATGTGGACTAACAGGTAGAGACACGGGTGCTCAAACACAGCAAGTCTGTTTATATCTGCCCTGCAAACAATTCAAGTTTCTGAACCACATAGCAAAACAAAACGCACGCAAGCGCTTTATACCATCCTTTTTAGTGAGAACAGAACGTCTTTTCGACGCCGCAGATGACGCAGATCGACAAAGGCAACTCATATCTTTGCTATCCTTGCTGATATCCCATCACCAGTGTAAGAAGTTGACCAGATAGGGCTGCCAAAATATG
>LOND01002687.1:44151-55250 GCA_014220965.1 Paragonimus kellicotti | reverse complement strand
CTAGAGGCAGCAGCCTGTGTGTGAATTAAGTTCGAGGAATGTTGGTTTAACTATCATTACCTGACCCCATAGGGCGTAATTAGCTTGTTGATCGGAGTCCAAAGGAGGATGTTCATTTTCGGTCAAAGAAGCCCTCGTAAGTGGCACAGGGAGCTTGAGCTTCCTTTACTTTTGAGTCCATTTTCTTGGTCATTCCCCTTCGTTTCATTTTTTATGCTTTAACCAAATTTGACGACTAAATAAATGCACAGTCACAAGAAAACAAAATACAATTAGATGGTATTTTAGCATATAAGTTTCTTGATTTGTGATTAAGGTTGCCTGTTCGAACCCAATAAACCTAGGCAAGGACGAAACCAGCTAGGAAGGTAGATCATTCTAAGAATGGACATCGTATAGCCGCATAACATTAATCCGGAAATCATTTATGGTTGTTTAATCTGTAGTAGACGGAAAAACATCGAAGTAATAAAAATCTAATTAGTTAATAATGTGGTTCATTTTTACTAGTCTCTGTTTGGCAGACAAAATATGTGAACTAGTGTTCAGTCGAACGGATGACCAAGAGTTTTCTACAGGCCCTATCCAATAACTTGCTGGTCGAGATTTGTAAACAGTATTCGGTTGACGTTGTAGTTGGGATGGGCTAAGTGTTGCGACTCAAAACGGATAAGATCGAGCTACATGGTTGCTGTTTGTTAATCAACTACCTCAGCAGTGCATATTGCAGTTAAACTGTCGGTGATCTGACTGTTCTAAATTAATCAACATCTACTATCGATTCCAGCTTGGCTCTTTTGAAAAGAAGCACTAAACTCCAGTTTGAACATTGTTAGTTGTCGGTAGTGGTGATTGAAGTAGGAAGTCTGGTCCACCGTCTCACAAGGAAACTGCGTTGACCACTGTACCAATGACTTTACATTGGGCACGACTTAAATGTCATGTGTAAACGTTTAACTGCATTCGCTTGTGAGTAATAATCAGATTGATCAATGGTCTCAATAGAAGACAATCACTGTAGGTTAACGCTTGTCAATAACCCGGTGATTAGGGGATTTTAGGCAAATTGAAATCTCCCATTTCATTAAACCTACTGAACGGTATTTCGGAGTATTAATGAGTAGTGTTTATTGGACTAGTTGTAGACAACTGTTGGGCTTACAACTTGATAGGATAAATCTTCCAACAGTATTTATGCAGTTAAGGCTTGTCAAGGTCAGAAGACTGTCTTGGCCAATTCGCGATGATCCTGTAGTAAATATTGTCAAGCAGATTCAATCGTGAACTGGACCAGACGTATACTCATGGTGGCTGATCCGAGGAAGATAGTCTACAGACACGTAGTGGCCCATGATAATAAAAAAATTTAATGAAATCAGCGAATCTCATATGTTGCATTTGGAGAAATCTTTGGTCATATAAGGAGCGGGAGAAACAAAAATTAAACACGCCAACGAAAATTACACCAGTCTTGCCACATCCTAATTTCTCCTGTCTGGCTTTCACAACAGCGTACACATTATGGAGATAAAACCATGTCCAGTGAGCTAAAAATATGGTCGACAGGAGATTGCAAAGGCGATGTCATCTGGCGATTAAAATTGATGACTGATCAGGCCATAGTGTGTGTCGTCAGTATATGAACTGTGAACAACTGAGTCGAGGTATTTGAGGTAATCAGACAGTAATGATCATCGTGTGTCTGATAGTACGTGAAGCTGCAGTAAATATGCTGTATAAAGTGTGACAGTGACAGTTAGTTACGAGATACTAACAGACCTTCTCATTTCGCAGTATCTACATGTGGATTAATATGTTACAGTGATGGACGCAGAATGTTGTTACAATTGGTTTGCACTGCATCACTAGTTGTTCCACCTACACATCCCTCTTATCTGGTGCAGATCCGACGGATGAGTGAACAGTTTGCGATTTCGTTCACTGGCCTCCACTTAGTCAGATCACAGGAACACGTAACCAGGCAAGATTATCCATTAGGTATCAATTACTTCCCGACGAGGGGTAAGGATGTATCAAATACACAATATGTTTGAAGGTAAGAACATTGATCTCCCACGATTAGAATGCATTTAGATGCGTTTCGTCACTTAATGTACGGATTCATGCAGTTGACCTGCATCTCAAAGGTTAGCCTGATGTAAGTTTGGTTACCCCTTCACGGTAACGAGCTCGATGTGATCAGACAGTCTCATATTAGCCATAGCAGACCACTCGATTTATCGTCGCCCTGCTCAATTTGGGCCGAAGTTGTGTACGTGTATTCACGCGTTCTGTCCATCTGCGTTTCACTCGGCTCATTTTTAATAACACAGGGCTCCAGGTCTTTCACAACCAGCCTGTAACTAACAGAATAGAGAAAAAGTTTTTTACAAATGGAAATAGGGATGCCAATGAGCTGTTTCCCATAGTGCGTTTTAGATCGTCCGGTTCATAGAAAAACAAAAGGACAGTTGTACTGCACATAACAGTACACCAAAATACAGTTCTGTTACATACACGTAATGTTCTGTAGCTTACAAGATAGGAGAGACTGTACTTTGTCACTGACAGCGATGTTGGCCTAACATCAGCGATAATAATGTTGTCAGTCGAACAGTCCTCCTGAAAACGAACTCAGTCAGAATGACGCTCAGTTCGCGTTCGCAACATGGTTTCTTTCAGTTACATGTTAACGCTGTATGACTCAACCAAATATGATACATTTTTTCTCAGCTAAATCTTACCGTTCAGTGAAAAGATTCTGTTGCCCGAAACACAAGACTGTTACACAAATGCGATTTTTATGACGAAAAGACAAACCAGCGCAAAAAAGTTACAAGTCAGATGTAGTAGCGCAAGTCTTCTTTTCCTCTACGTTAATCTCTGACCACGTGCACTGGTGCACATACGTCTTTCTCCGTAAAGTTGATACGTTCACACATACATATGTTTAATGTTAATAGATATGTAGCTCAGATTATCCTGCATGTCTGCGATTTTGTGGGTACGAATGAGTTTAAGATTAGTATCACACAGTAGTTGAAATGTGTAGAATTAAGATACGTGTTCGTTGCTCACTAATTACACATTTACATCACTAGTGTTAATGGTATTACAAATCTACCGGAAGCCTACGAAAGGTTAGTCGAGTTTGTTCAACGCCCTGAATCGTAATGTGCTCTCTGAAACTGCTTTCTCTAAGGCTTATCAAGTTGTGGTTCCATATTATTGGGGAAAATTCAACACAGGTGGTCTTGAATGCTTAGTTTAGTTTTCAAGTTTGGTTCTGACCAATTAGCGGACTAAAAAATTTTGTATCACAAAAGAAAAAGTATGAAAATTGGTTGTGGAATTTTTGAATTTCATTAATGAGAACTGATTTGTCTTACCACACATCCCAAGTATTTGGAAATTTTCCACATTCGACCTAACTTCAAATAAAAGTGAGAAATCGAATTCCCTTTTCTGCATTCCGAACAGTTTTAAACACGATCCTGAGTAATGAATAGCAAATCTATCGAGTCTCAGTTTCAGAGTACTCGTATTCCCCTAAATGAATATAACTGCTTCACGAAATATACTTGAAAACGGAATTTAAAAACAGTAGACTACACGAGTTATCACCTGGTCAATTTTGCTGCATCTCGCTAGGTACAAACACTGATGTTGGTGTTTATATAGCACAGTCTGATAAGATGTTGCGCAACTGGTGCGACACATGTACCTAACATCTTCGATATCATGTCAACTCTGGATATAAAGTCATAATGACTGCCGCCTTCAGAAGCATGTAAATGGCCAATAATCGACGACTGATTCAGTTCTCTGAAGACGTTGCTGTTCCCAGGTAGCAACCACTTCTTTGTCAACAGAAAAAACATGGTCGTTATTCTAAACAATTTCATTGCTTGCAGTTGTGTATGGATTTGAATTCCAATACAGAAACCTTGTTTAACTTCGTTGTAGAACTATCAATCCTGCAGTCCATACCTATAGACTGTTGCACATAATTTCATATTTTGTATTATTTTTATATACAGCCTACATCACTTGCCTTTGTACAAAATGAACACCACTTGTTTGAATTGATTCGATCTAACAATGCATTTATTGTGCGCGCGTCTCGTCTTCATAGTGCTCCTACTCTGCATTGGTTGGAATTGCCCGTAGTGAGTTGCTCGGTGACTACGTCTTGAGTTAACTGCTTGTGTTCATATCTATGTATTGAGCTAGTCCCCTACATACCCGGTGAGATGTAGCAAAACTTTTCAGTCAACGAATCGGGAAATTTGCTGTTTCCTTAATTCTGCCTTCGAATTTCTACAGTTCGCTGCCCACAGAAATCATCTCGTAATCCAGAACCGAATGGTAACCCAGGAGTGGGAAAAGACTGTTCCGTTAGCTGCCGTGCACACCAGTTTCACGAGCAATCAGTCATTTCCTACTAGTACGACTAGCAACGTCGAACAGCCTGTTTGTTGATCGGTCCCACAATGGGCCCTCATACACCAGTTAGTTTAACAGCCACATGTCTAGACTTTTTCCGCTCACGTGTGTAGATGGGTGTGGGGGTCTGGTCTTCACGTGGATTCGCCGACTTACCAGAACACAAACACACCTGCTAGTATTTGTTGAACGGTTATTTGGACAGGCTAAAAACAGGGATATAAAGGACTTGTCCATTTCCGTTCCAAACTATAGTAGATACGAAAATCATGTACGCTTGCTAGCTCATATGTGCATGGCCGTCACACCGGAAATGACCCGATCATTTAAACCTTCGGGTGCAGCTTACTCGTTCAGTCCGTGATCTTCCACCACTGACCGACGTAGTCCACGTTACGGTTGAGATGTCTGTTGTTGTCGCTTGCGCGTTCTTTCCTCTACTGACACAAATGACCTCCGGTCCGAAACCCGGTGTATGGCAGCGTTGCTGCCGGTGGCGAAGACGACCGTCGTCGAAAGATATGACTGGCTGATTCAAACTGGAGATGTTTATCTAATTTTCGAACGATGCCCAATGGATGGGAAGACCACCACCACCCCTCCCTTGTATGGGATAGGAATCAGAGGGGTTCGTCTGACCCCGACAGCATCGTCAACAAAATAACATGCAAAAAACAGTGAATACAAAACATTAACGACAACCGTCTGTCGGTGGAACTTCGATGAGTGCCCAAGTGCCACTCATCGTTATTTCCGGCTCACTTATTCATCTGACATCCCCCACGTGTGCATGTGTAGCCGTCTTTCATAAAATGTATTTGAGCGTGTCAGTTAAACATATTCATGTGACCTAGGGGTTTATCGGGCAAGAATCAGGGTAAAGTCTTGATGCATAAACTTAACCAAAATGTTAATTGGACGTGGACCTTGCCAATTAAGCAAACTTCGCTCCTTGGATACCGACGGTTGGCGCAACACGGGAAGCACGGACGAGCGTGAAGGGAACTCTGTGAAACGTGGATAACTGAAACACTGAGCACAAATTGACAATACACACGCGCTTCACCAAATATGATGGTTACCAGTAAGCAGTTTTCATTGTGTCATATGGCTCGGCTTATGCTAAAACAATATACGTATTAACGACCGTACTAGTTTTCGATCGGCTTTATTCAGATAGTTGTCTTATGGCTGTCAACCTTGTGGTTGGGGCATCGATTAGTCACAGAACAAGTTAATATGTCCACTCCTAATGCAATCGGTCTGCCTGAGGCATTTGCGTCTCATAAGTGAGACTCGGTTTAGAGATGCGATTTTGTAGGTGTTAATATGTAATCTTACTAGGTGTGCAGTTTAGCTGAACACAGGAAGTGTCTCAGTGTGTGTGTGTGTCACTTATTACGCACATATAGTGGAACAACACACGTGATAATTAGTTCTGTGTCTTTCTGTACCTTTTACCGGTGTATATTGTACGGGCGATCCACAATATCTAGACGCGGCCCGGGCTCGGATCAACAGTAATTGTAACGGGATGTAACAATGCACTTGATTTAAGAGACGCGTTGTACCATTCACACAAAAATCGTATAATCGTTTTCATAAATAGTCAGTAACTACTGATCTCGGTGACTTGCGGTCGATCTCGGGGGATATATGACCCAGCGACAAAAATGACTGCTCCCTGAAGCTTTTCCTAGTGAAATGTTCCTGCCGAGTGTGCAGAGTCGTTGTGGCGTCATCCTGATTAGCCCTTCAAAAGTGCAAGCCGACTACGGACGAATAAGACAATAAGTCTACGCTTCATACTCAGTCGTACGTAACGATTGGTTCTAATGCTGTTCTGCTCGACACTCGATACACGCTATGCGACCTACGCGCTCATGATCGCAGAATCAAGCATAATGCAAAATGAAAGTAGAATACGGAAATAGATGTATAACATGGACATGACAGTCAGACGTGAAGCAAGCGCACTTCAACAACACTGACACACGTTGAAGGTATCCAGACACAACAACACTGTTAGGGACTGTGTGCACTAGTCTCACGACTGTACTCACGTCCTCGCCTAAAGTGATCCATTGTGGACGCTGTCACAATCCATTCAGCCAACGGTGAAAGAATGATGTTTACATTTCAGCTGACAAGTCTGGTGTTACAACTTTAGAAAATGACTTCGGAGATAAACATATGTGTGTAAACATGCCTCAGAGGATGCGGTGACTGGTGCAGTATTATGTATATCGATGTAAGATCGCTTCGGACAGGTTGATAGTAGGTGGTAGATTGACCCAGCTTAAGCAACTTAGCTTAGAACGACAAAGAACGAAGCTTTAGCACAGTTTTCGACGTCATACTCTGTGCTCTCTCTCAAGTGGTTGATTATCTCGAACTAGACATGGTCGACAAGCTTGGATATTTGACTCAAGGTGAGAGTGTACAAGTGAGTTGTATATCAAAAGTTAGTTCTATAACTGGAAGGTCCAAAACAGCCCAATGACATTTCAAAGATCATGTTAGCATTCTTCGTTGTAAAAGTAGAGTTAGGTAACAGACCAAATTCCTTCTGAGACAGTCGTTATTAGATCTCGCTCACGAACAGCGATAACTAGTTTTCCGCCTCCCAAAGTAATTAGCAACAAACCTGTACCAGTTTACAGTTTGATCAAGTGATTCATACTATAAGGATCCTTTTGAAGTTTTTGGCTTAATTACCACACTTCTACACTTTTGTACAATCGACAGCTTCGACTCATTGTTTCCTAATTTCAACTAGGTTGATTAGCTAGGATAATATCTGTTGGCACTCCATACAGAACTATCTGGTAATAACTTACGATATACTATATGGGCTATAAAATGCTAGTGGGTCAAACCTTCCTAAACAGCTGTAAAAAGGCAACTGACCCGTAGTTGGAAGGGTTGTTACTCCTACCTCCCTTGAAAATAAAGTATGCAGTGTAGGCCTCCCAAGCCTTAATTTGGCTCGTCCTGATCTGGGGGACGGACGATTGAGTAACTAGCTTGCCGGTCTTGCAGCTTACTTGTCATTAACTATCAATTTTCAGATTGAGTGCGTATAATTAAGAAATGGGGATCTCAAGGAGTCCAACTTCGGACCTCTGAATTAATATAAAAACTGCCTTGATGGGATCTTCCAAGAAGGAAAAGATAACCTTGAAAAGTAGAAAAGCAAGTACTCCAGTTTCCGACATACTGTTTGTGATCCGGCTGTGTTATCAACGAAGTGTCGTTAAAACCAACGTTTGGTATGTATAGTTCAAAATCTCTCAGCTTAACTGGATGGTTGGGCGGATTACTTGCTTACAGGCTCATATTTGTCCGCGTAATAAATTCGTTTTTGTCTACTAAGGCAATTGAGTGAACGTCACTTTGTTTTGTTAATTAGTTCGGGAAGTCTAACAGAGAAATTCCAATACATCAAAGTGAACGGTTATAATATGTAACGGAAAATCTTGTGCCTTTCCGTAGGCAGCGTCGGAATCACTGGAGCATTACGTGTGAAATTTTTTATCATGTATACGTACACTTGACCTTGTTTGGGACCACAGTAAGAGAACGGAGAGGGAGAAAAGAGAAAACAACCAGATAATTTTGTTTCAAAATTGGTATGGATCCTAAGGATTTGACTCAAAATAAGATCAAGTTAATTGAAAGGTAGAAAGAGTTACATGACTCGAACATGGTAATCAAACATGAAGCAAACAGCACTTTAATAGGTAATGACTTGCTCACATTGATGCTAGAGATCTTACAATCGGCTCGAAATTGTCCCAATGGTCAAGGTGATCAAAGACCTGGACGGGCATCATAAACTCAAGCACCAAATCCCCGCTTAAAATTACCTACTCATGACATTGTAGTGACTGATTCAGACATAAGTGTTTTAACTTGTACATACCCTAACACTGAAAGATAGTTTTCTTCTTCCTTTTAGATGATCCATCTATTGTTGCAACGTTGGAAACTGAATTCGGTGATAGTGATCTGGACACAGTGTAAGAACACGTAACACTATATGGATCATAATAAATCTGTCTCTGTTATGTCGACAGAACACAGGGAACTGAAACGGTATAGAAAATCTTCCTTGATAAAAAGTACACTTAGCAACAAAATACACTTTGTTACATAAGACTACATTTTCTTAGTCAGACAGGACGTCCTGCATGAGGAATAGTCATTGAGCTTCGATAGTTAGCTCAATATAGGGGCGAATCACTCAAATGAACGTTAAGGGAAAGTTCTGTAACTGGAAGCTTCGAAACAAACGTCAGTTTAACGTTTTCATCAGGAAAACGTGGTAACGAGATTAACTGAGATCGTCAGAACCAATCGTTTATAGATCTTATTTACGGACAATGGTGGTTAATATTTTGCCCCTTAAAAGTAATTAACACCCAATGACTGATCGCTATGCAGTCCGTAATGGTCCAGCGATGCAAACTGTCGATATTACTTCAAAAATGCTCCACATCAGTAAATCTATCCAATTTTCGGCGCAGCTTCATGACGACAGTGTATGGCAGTACCGGGGAATTTACCAGGTATGGCTGTTCAACGGAAATATTGGAAATAACGACTGGTGTTGAATGGAACCTTACGGTAGATCGCGAGTTACAGATTGCCAGTCAGAATGTAAACCAGTAAACTTGACGAGCTATAACAAGGGCTAACCTTCAGTGAACTATCTCTTTCCAAAATAAGCTGATCCGAGTGCAAAACAGTCACAGACTACAAGTGAGTTCAATTTGCATGGAACAATAGAGTGCGTTATTGATGATGACTCGGTCACTTCTCACTAGACGATGCAGACCTGTAGTCTGATGTTAATGCTTTTGTGGAATCCTACAGTTGGATAAACCAATCTTGAAACGCTGTCATCTGTTTTTATCTTTAAGGATGGGAAGTGGTTTGTTTATTGCGCAAGCTCAACTAACAAATTTTCCGTATAAGTAGACGTTAGTTTTTTCTTTTCAGTTGCCAAAACAGGTTTGCTTGAAAATGTTTCTGAACTACTATAGTGCATTCAGCGTACCATTTTTCGATACATTTTGACTCTTACAATCTGAACCCTACATCTGCTGCGTGGCTGCATGACGGTTCTAGGAATCGTCGTCAGTTTGTACAATTCGACTATCGAAATTCCAAACTGACACCAAACTGTATTTGAGCCATGTAAAAGGCTGTTCCGTTCCCGTTCCTAGTTTGCTTCAAAGTCATAACACATCTTCCGTGCTAAACGCACATTTGCTATAAAGTATTCCGAAGATATTAACTCGATACAAACCAAATTGTGATGAATAAATTGCGTTTTCCTACTCCTCAAATGAATTATATCGTTTTCATTACAAAAGGTATTTCCAACCTGAAACATTCTACATATATGTTGTTTTCACCTGTGAAAGTTGGAGGCGTTTGTCGCCGTATGTGAATTAATCTAACTGTCTGTCAATTGTCCGAAAGTTTCTTAGAAAGTGTGTGTATGTTTGGATTCGCCCATATTGACTGTAGTGCTCCATCATCGTTTTTGCAGACCTTTCTGGAAAACAAAAACAATTACGGAGGTCTGTGAGCTTCCTCTGTAGAATACTCAACGTTCAGTTCTATATTTGAGAAGACATTCAATTGCGACAAGTATTGGTCGTCACCGGAATCAAAATAGAAACTGGGCCAGAATGTCCGGAAGCGACGAATCCATGGTGAGATCCATAAATTTCACATCTAGACTCAGTTACTCGTCGGTCCCATTTTCTCATACGGGACCCACTAAATACTCGACCAAAGTGACCGATCCAACAGGATTTGTTAAGTAGTTCACGTCAGAATGCATGAAGGTCATGGATGGTTATCGAACTTGCCACACCGGTAGGTAGTTTGATAGGTCTGTTAGTTTTAGAAAAAGCCATTTGTGAAAAATCTGGATATCGACTGAATTCAAAGATGAGATAAGTGTTTTGCCATCTGAGCTACCAAAACTGAGGTACTTACGAGACGTTTATCTGCAAAGCCGTCACCTGTGATTTCATATCCCCAGGATTGAATGCACCCACTCTGTAGTAAATTCATCTACCGTGTGTTTATTTATTTCGCTTCGTTGACATACGTCAATGTAAAAATACCCGACCGCGTTCGGTTTATTTGATAGAGTCGAAAGTTCTACTGAAATGTTCTGATACTCTGAAACAATTTTCTTTGTTACAAGTTCAGGCAAAATTAGAAAATGCGACTAGTTAATTTACTGAAGTCGTATATGATGGCGCAGACATGATAACGTTGAGTTTTTTGAGAGAGATCTAGTGAATAGAGAAACAACCCTGAACCAAGTCATAGAGCAGTCCGGACTGAGTATAGCTGGCGACCCAGTGAGTTTGCTGACCAGTCCATTAGATTGTCAGCCTTATATTTTTGCCACATGACTATTTACTTTTTACACATCTCTCGCTCGATTACAGTGTGACGTAAATAACAAGATCTATATATAACTGA
Organism: Paragonimus kellicotti; assembly: GCA_014220965.1. Lineage (NCBI taxonomy): Eukaryota > Metazoa > Platyhelminthes > Trematoda > Plagiorchiida > Troglotrematidae > Paragonimus > Paragonimus kellicotti. The sequence continues at coordinate 44,291 of LOND01002687.1, read as the reverse complement.
AAACAATTTACGATTTGTTTTCCCAAGCAGTTGGATGCAGCTTTGAGTCTGGATCAAACCAATAATGGACAACAAACATGTCAATTTTGAACCACTCAGCCAGATTCATCAGCACTCCAACCTCCACGCTCAAAAACTAA
>LOND01002687.1:0-16766 GCA_014220965.1 Paragonimus kellicotti | reverse complement strand
CTGGGCGTAGATTACACGATACAGCCACCCCAATTCGACTGTTGGTGCAGTCTGCCATGAAAGCCCGATTGTTCATTAACCGTTATCGAATCAAGATAGATTTGACTTTCCTGCAGTATCAGCTGGCTAGACTTAGTTAAAAACGGGTTTAACTCGATACACAGTTGGTAAACCTAATGCAAAACGCTAAGACCGGTAGTCACAATAGGAAATGGACGATTGTTTACTAAATTATGACTGTAACTGAACAAAATTCGTCATCACTGGGTTGGAAACTTTCAAAATCGTCTGAAGTAACGCTAGAACCACCGTAGTTATCTCTACCATCGTCCTCTACCGTTTACTACTAGTCATTGCGTGACAGTGCGCAACAATCTTGAACCATACCGCCTGAATCTTCCCCAATCCAGGACCAGTGTGGAATGCACGTTTACTTGCTACCAACCTACCAAAAACACATGATACATCATCCACGTTATCATAGTTGTTGGAGTGCCACTCAGACCAAGCTTTTCATATGTTGTGCAGGCGAACAGGTCGGCCTACTTACCAAGGGAATCAAGATTATCATCCGCTTGACAACCTGTACACATATATGTAGGCAGTACTTCTGTTTGTATGCTCGTTGTGTGCCCGCAAGCTCCCGCTGTCGGATTGCGTTGTTTGGGCACGAGCCGAACAGTCACATAGGTGCACATGTCAATCTGATTGTGCGTCTGGCCTACCCACTGATAAGGCAGGCCACTGCGACATATCTCAGTATGTGGTAAGACAGATAGATTGTTTTGGAGGAACGGACGAAGCGAGAAGTCTTATCTCAATGGCTGTGGTGTCGCACGTCTGATACTATCTGATTAGGTCAAGGATGTCAGCCGTGGAGTGAGAACAGTCCTACCCCGAGGAATGCCTGTGTGTGTGATGGAGGGTGTGGGACTTGTAATCATGTTAGGACCCTACGGAATGTTTCGATGTTCACTTAATCGATCAGGAACCCCTGTTCTGGACGAACAATGATTGTTCAGTGGGTTGGATGGATGCTTATGGCATTTGTGAGTGATGTTCAACTTGAAATTAACCAAATCCTCGACTACTCGTCAATAATAATACTACACTGTTTACCTCTCCGACGTAGACAGGTTAGGCGAAATTACGCAGAACCCATCAAACCGTATAGTCGAAAATTTCCGTGAAATTACGAAAAGTTACTTAAACGGTGGGAGTCTAAAATAAATTAAATTGTATGGATCATACCTCAAATGCATATCGGTCGGTATTACCAGCCACGGAATCGCTGTCGATGAAAAATAAACGACCGCGGAACTTAGTCCAGTGAATAGGATATAGTTTTATTATGAGTGAATAACCAAATCGCTGGCACGAGTATTCTAATACGCGATGGAATAGCTCAACATGGCAGCAAGACACGTCCCAAACCACAGTGAGTAGATTATGGACAACACGGGTGACCAGAAGAGCCATTGTGCAACAAAAACGGGATAACGGGCGAGGAATGGCAGACCAAAACCCACAACAGAAGACATCAGCCACAGTCAAACACACACACATACACAAACCAGACAGAAGTGCGTACAATATGTGACTGAAAACCACCTCTGTGTTGTGGACTGGAATTCCTGTTCATAAACGCGAGTGTCTGCATGGCTCAAGAACGCGCGAATTGGACAATAAAACTCTTGCCTTATTGTACGACTTTTTACTACAGTATGAAGGTTAATCCGAAGGCAAAGTCAAACCGATAGCCGACTGGGTCTCTAAACAATGTGGTGCTCTGGAAGCGTTTAACTAAAACGGAAAACACAAGTCACTGTTCCTCCGAAACAAAACTGTAGATTTTGAAGATACTTGGAGAGTGAAATAGAATTAAATGGACCAATGGTAATTGTACACAAGATCAGCGCTACACCAGAACAACCACAGATTAATTGATACGATCAACTTTAACAGAGTGTGATGCACATGGTGGCTCAGAGGATTTTTGCACGCATTCAACTGTGTTAATGACCAAGTTGTGTAAGCTCTTAAAACCGGACATGTGTTTACGTGTTTATAGGATATGGCAGTTTGGTAATTGCTTAAGCTAGTAGAATGATACTAACTACTACTGTTCTGTCAATCAATATAACACAAGTGGATTGTGGTCAATCGAATGGTACTTCCAAACAACTTGTTGGTGTCGTATGTCAATGGACGAAACTCTATGTGTTCATCTTTCTCAGTCCCATTCAGGTGCTCCTTAACCTGGAAACGTGATATCCAAATACACGTCTACGTTGTTGACCGAGTTCAAGTAATCGGCCATGGTTGGCGGCATCCGAAACCGATTAGTTTGTTATAACAAACGAAGCCAAAGGACGCCTGCTCTTCAAACCATCCCCCAAGTGGCTTGTGCTGCACCATTTGTGGTTCCACTCACACACCACGTATCCGGTGTAAACCCGAAGGAATAAGACCAGTAAGGTGTGAGGTAGGCATTCGTGTCCAGCCGGCCAATGCTGGTTAGCCAATTGAATGGCTAGCAGGAAAAGGAAACCCTTATCTCTCGGAAAATAAACAGAGAGAGACTACAATGACAAGATCTAAACTGAGAAGAAAGATATGTAAAATGTAATACAAGAAGCATTTCAGTATACGAATGTATGTTCCTGCATTCCATAGAGGATAAGAATGAAGATCAGGATTCAGATTGGACTACGAAAAGAACAGGCAAACCATTCATCATACAATACCCACAACGTTGTAAGAATGGGTAGAAGACCGCAGACACCCAAGTTTCTGAAAAGAGAAGTGGATTAGTTGCCAAATGACCATAGTCTGGTCGATGCAATCACTAACAGAAATGGAATGGATACACAGATGTGATCTATCTGAGCAGGGATCCGAAATAGGACCTTTGTCGCAATCAGCCACACTGCCAACTTGTCACTCAGTCTATTGTTAGAACTGACAACCAAGGAGGTTGACAGCCCCGCTCTAGTTACATTAGTCGGTAAATTGGTGAGCAATGAGCTTATCTCAAACGACCTGTCTGTGGAGTAATTTGTGTTGACTGGCATCATGTGACCTGATTTGTAGAACGCAAATTCCAAGCTACACGCTAATCGACTGGCTCGTTCTCAAACTGCGATTCAAACCTTAAATGGGCTACTGAAGTTGACCTTGTGGTCCAGGTGCAATACCTTGTAAAACTGCTAGAATATTATTGTTATTATTATTACTGTTATTATTATTATTATTATTAATCACACGAGGTATGGAAACTTGCTTCATTCATAATGCACTGTTTTCATACTTCCGAACCGTAAACAGAACGAATATAAGACATTATTTACAATAACACTGTTCTGATATTTTTCCCCGTAGAGCTGTAGAATCACTAGGCAATCTATTGATTACATTCACTTTCAATGAGATTCAGACGGTCCGCATCTAGTGTCAAATCGTATCAGTCGCTGCCTAGTACAGACAATATAATCTTTGTTTGAAATCTACCCTGCGTTATGCATATGTTACAACAGGACAAATGTGTGAATATCTCATGTTCATAGCCACTGAAGTTCAACGGAGTGTGACAACAGAGAACATTCATAGACCCTCTCAGATAGCAACGGCTGCAGTTTTACTAAAAGGCCTTAGTGGTTTGCTCGACTGAACAGTTTCCATAGTCTTTGCAGACTTCTTTGGTGAGAAGTCCAGGTTTACAAGTTAACGATAATTTGATTCGCACCTGTAGCTCTTCAGAGCTAATCACGATTGAAGTAGTTTTCATAAGAATTAGCTAGTAACTGTGAAGCGAGTTTTCGATGCATTTGAGCAAACAACTGGCCAAACAAGACCTGTTAATGACGCTGTCTATGCCGGCCCGTTTTGTGCATCATTCCTTAGAAGATGGAGCCGAGTTACGTTTAGGAAGTTATTAATTGCATGAGAAAAGTTGAAAGCAATTTATGTCAAAGTTTCCTTCCTACGTAATATTTGAGGGACTTTCTTGACCAGACTGGTAACGGCACACTAAAATGAGTATGGAATTAGGATTTGCTTTCAAAAATCTCTTGGATGTTTCAGCCCCCGGTTACCCCTTCATCATAACGTTCACCGGTTTCTCAGCAGTCCATGAACTGTATACTTCAATAGAACCTAATGACTGAATGAAGTCAGGATCAAAATGTTTATGCTAAAGCGAACCAATCATCCCGGAACTATCGGAACGCACGCATCTCATATGAAATTATATTTCAAGTTTCTAGTTAAACATTTATTGCATGGGCGCATGCTGTTCCGGTTGCGGAGTCGATCACAGTGGAAGCCTGGGGTTTTCACACTTAACTTTTCCTAATGCTTAACAAGTGTACCATACTGTTTTCTACCAAGAGCACATCACAGAGATTATTAACGGTATACAAACAGTAGTCGGTGTAATAACGTTAAAAAAAGTGAACTAACTCCGTATTCAAACTTGAAGACTAAAACTTATCACGTTTCATTACCGTTGCACTACACTCACATTGGCTAGTTTTATAATCTGAAGCTGGTTTCAAGTTAAGCGAAGTCTTCAGGGATCTGATAAGTCGAAGATTCATCGCCAGCTAGATTAGGTGATCATCATCGAAAAATTTGCATGTTGAAGTGTAGCCTGTTGAGACTATGCACCTGCCCATTCAAACTAAACAGCAATAATCGTCCCGTTTATTCTCCTTTTGCTCAACATTGTATATCAAACTGTGGATTGACGACAAAGTGGGCGAACGGTGATGGTTTTTGTGTTTGTCAACCGACTAACTCTGATCAATTTCTGAGTGTATGTCACAGACTCGGTAGATCGGATGGAATGACTATGTGGGATTAATTGAATGGCTGGACTCAAATACTTGTGTAACAATCGACAATGAACAAGCTTTTGGCAAGCCACGAGTTAGTCATCCCGTATGGTTCTTTCGGGTACAATCATTTAATCACTGCATTGTGCTGTCTATGTAACTAGTTTCACAAGTAGCTATCGCCACTTGTTAGTTACCAGTTACTCTTCGTTCGGCATACAACTAGCCTACAGTAGTCCTTTCATTTAAGCGTTCTCGTTTTATACACAGTGAACAATACTCACAATTGATCGCAGCTGTCGCTACTCCGTTTTTCACATCCTTAACACGGCCGGGAGTTGAGTACCAGTCAAGCTTTCATTAGGCAAAGGAGTAGAGGAAAACAGCTGTCTAAAATGTTCGGTGGACTTGTATACAGCTTACATAAGTCGCTCAAGATTGACAAAGGTATGCGCTATTTGACGTGCTCCAACATGAGCAAAACTCGAGAAGAGTGTTTCTTTTCGAAACTGACTGACTGAAAAGTCCGTGGTGACAGGAGAGCTTCTATCAACTGAGTGATGTCTGATAAATATTAATGACAGAGGAGGCTATGTGGGATGGGGTCATATCGTGAGTTCTGGTTCCCGACATACTTGTGTAACTGGACAAGTTCTCAATCGCATTAGTTACGGTAGTGCAAGCTATGTTAAACCAATCAGCAGTTCATGGCGCGCGCGATCGTACTATCAGAGTATGGAATCAATTGTGCTGGTGCAAGATTCGATTAGTTTTGGTTGTGTGGCTCACAACTATTGACAACGGTTTTACTGTGTTATGTCCACTGTCCAAACAGCTCCACAAATCATACGGTAGCTGTGGGTTCGTTTTGACAACTGATATACCGGATACACCTTTGATGAAAAACGAACCAGTTTCGTTCACAGGTTGACTGGATATGACGTTCGCCGCTTGCGAACACCGTGTGTTTAACTTATTGATACCGAGTTCATTAAACATCGTAATCTATGAAAGTTTAGTCGACATTTTCACGTGTGTGAGTGCTGATCTGTAGTCATATCTATTCACACTCTGATCTGATCAATGTGATGGTGCCATCGATTAAAAACTGTACACCCATCACGTTCTTAACAAGACCAATTTACACAGTTTGGGGGTTATTCCTAGTTGTCTGACTAGAACATCATAAACTGTTAACTGACTGATGATGGTTGCCGTCTGTTGAGTTTGTGAAGTGCTTTGAATATTGTTGATCACAATGTACGCAATAAGTGCTCATTGTTACTCATATAGAAAGACATTATCTCTCAGTGGCTTGTTTAAGTTGGATGAAGAAGACAAAATAGTTTGATCATACAGTAGTTTCCCCTTTACACATGCAACAAGTGTATCATAAGAAGACCTAATATCACTCTTGCTTTCAAACGGACGGTCGCAAATTTTTTCCAATAAACAGATAAATATTTGTAGAAAACATTAATGTGACAATGCACATGGTATACCAAATGCAAGCGAACTGGCAAACTACATCAAAATCAGAACAGTTCTATCAGTCAAGAGCAGGGATAGTGGCTTCATTATGAGATCATGTAAAGCAGAACGCTCCTCTATCGCACCAATTGGTTGCTAGTTAGACATAGCCGAAGCGACTTCATTACAAAGCAGGTTCATATGTAGATTACACCACTATTCAGTAGCTGTGGCAACAACCATTGGGAACACAAATGAACCGACAGACATCCTGACAGGACACTATTTACTAGTCTGATTTTTAAATGTACAGCTGTCACTGAATACAGTATCCGTATGCTACTGAACTTTCCTCCAGTTCGAGTGGATAAGTGCTCGGTTCAGTATTCCATGATGAAAACGGAGACATGATCAACGGTAGTGACAGGAAGCGAAACCAGTGGTTTCAACTACTTAGGACACACACATCAATATACATTATGCGGCATGAGATCAAAGTCGGTATAGCCAGTTCCCCGTTATCGTAATGATAGAAGACCGATTGTACTAACTTACACAGATACACGATTATTGCCTAAAAATGGTGTCATGGTTGCTCGTGGTTAGATTTCGATCTGTGCGTAGCTAAAATGTCAACTGTACGAAGGGGCTTCTCGGTATGTAGCCGGGATCACTGACCTCCGGTTGTATGAATACAGTTGCATTTCGATTTGGAAATGTCACCGCGTAATTTGTCACAGGTGACAATCATAGTATTTGCTAACCTGGTACGAATGTTCACGTATATCCTCCCCTCACACAGGTTTTGTGTGCAATTGGAACGGAAACCAAACGGTAGCATGAATGCCACAAAGGAGTTCAGTTCCTTATTGTTAATGTGCATATTCTGTCCAAGCAGATATGAATTTTTCCGATTCAAGTAGATATAAGCGACAAAACGAGAAAAGTTGCGAAATTAATGTTTTCTTGGTGGTGAAACTTCTGACAAGTGTGATGTAACTATTTGCGGATATGCATAGGTTCACTCGCGTTGTGCATTTTGTGACCAATGAAACAATGCGCCTATACCGTCAGACAGCAGAGTGGAATGAATGGTTTTCTGTGCTCACCTACACAGATCTGGTGCACAAGTTTTACGTACTCTGTATTGTAATAGTTCGGAATCACTTCGACTTCAGTTTTGTGCAGTATCTGAGTAGACACTAATCCAGGATGAATAACTATATATGTGATATTTTACAAGACTGGCATTTAAAATCGTTCACATGACATTTGATAAGTAGCTGCATTTTGTCTTTTCAATACGCCTCACTCATTCGAGCATATGATCGCTAATCGGTCACTGAATATAACAACATAATTCCATAGAACTGCTGATTGACAAACACTTATTTTTTTTGGGAAAGATGGGTAGATGGTTACGATTACACCTCAGGATGACATGGCATGACGCTCCATGTGGCACTCGGTTCATGTACAACTTAGTATCAACTAAACTGGGAGGTTGGGTTGGTTTTCCTTGCCCATGCTGTATTGTAGTGTGCCTAATAATATACCACTGGGAAAACCATTCAAAATGCGGAGCTGTAGTCGTTTTCGAAGTACGATGAATGAACGAAAATGATGTGCAGACAATAATGAGAAATGCTTTCTTGGTGAATGACCGGACTTCAACGAGGGTCACAAGCACGGATTTACCGATGAGTCTTTCGTAACGGTTGCAGGCCTGATTGGGAGGAATGCATGTCATATATTTGTCCGACCCGCGCAGGCTGAACGCGACAAAACAGCTTGACTATTTTTGCCCAACTAGTTTGGCTCACACATTCCTTGTTGATCGTGACGATAGTACAACCGTATGTCAACGTTGTGAAATTTGAATAATCAAGTAAGTAATAACAGCAGTACGATTACTAATGGGTAGTAGGAGATTCTGCTTTACTAAGTAATATCTAGAAAAATTGTAAATGGTTGTCCTTTTCACATTCCACTAACTAGAGTAATGTTGTACCACGTGACAGAATTAGAAGTAATCTACTTTCATTAATTACGCCCATTTTATACTGTGATGATTACTCCTCCATCCGAATTTTGTCGAAACATTCACTAGAGGTATATTATTTTTGGCTGACGTATGTACAACTCTTTTTCGCCAAGCGTTTAATATATGAGCCGTATGACATGCTGTTTAACAGATGAAAGAAACTCACATTCATAGGATAATCCTATCATTTTGTCGCTGCACTTATGTAACTTGTATTAGTAAATCACCATTGTCAGTTTCTGGCTATTAAGACAAAGTGACATTTAGGAAAACTTGGAAAACGCACATTTAGCAGCGCAATAAAATAGAATTAGCTACGAACTATTGTGTGTGTGTGTGTATAGGTTACTAGGATATACGTTTCTAAACTACCGAACCTACGAATTTTCAACAAGGACTGAAAGCATTGTCATTAAACTTCGTAAAACAGTTGTTCAAGAAACCCGTCATAGAGTGTGAATTATACAAAAATAGAGAGGCGCCTCAGCAGTGAATCAAAGGAAATTATTGATCTGCCCATCTCGTAAACGACTGCAGTAAATCAAACCGAAATGTTTGAACATTATTTACAGGTGAATGTGATTGAATGTTTGCATATAGTAGTTAAGCTATTTTTAGTGTGAGGTTAGTGACACAGTGGCGAACACAGTTGGCCCATGAAAACGTGTCCGCAGTTCTAATCCCGGTCTTAGCATTGCGGAAGAGTGATAACAGGAGCGAAACTCGGGTATAGGGCACAGTTTAAAAGGGGGCTGACTAGAAGGGTTATGAGAATGCAAGAGACGCGGTCAGCCTTGTTTTTACAGTGTTTGCTTGAAAGTTCACAAAGCACAATATTACTTACACCAAAGTACACTTCGGTGGAAACTTTGGAGAAGTGATGCAAAGAGCGTATAACCTGCGAAGTATGTGAACTCTCCGTGTTGAAGTGTGACAGTAATACGAGTTAAGCAACCGACCGAAAGATGAGTTGGACAGTCAGGAAAACAGGAAACATGTTTCAAAAAACTTGAGCCATTCTGTGGAAATTTTCTTTTAAGTATCCAAACTGTTCGACAAAATGTGGTTGTACGACAATGCGAGTCAGATCCCACCAGTTTTAGCGGATCTACACAGACCATTACATACGTTGTCTAACTCGTGGAAGAACGCACATACAAACAGCGGACGAATAGTACAACTATCACTAAAGATTGCAACCGTACATGGTTGGTGGCTTCTTTTTCGGATTGGAGTGTCACATTGACCGAAGCAAAAACATGCACATATTCGGTTTGCCCCGTACCACTTGTGGCGTCACTCACACAACGCGTATCCAGTATAGGCTCAAAGCAATAAGACCAGGCGGGTAGTGAGTAAGATCTTTGTACCCAGCCAGCCAATGCAAGCTTACATATACACACCCAGTTTGCAATCAGCTTCTGACGGGTTAGTGGACACAATGTAAACGAGGGACCTTATTGTTGAAAATAAACAAGTTGAAGTGGTGGAAATTTACTTTGTGAGAAGTGGGGGAACTGTTAATAAAACTGATGAAAATATTATCCGAAATGACACAGAATAATGAAGAAAATGCAGCAGCTTGCACGCCACCATGTATATGTTTATCATGAACTCATATATGTGAACAATGAAGCATACAACCAGATGTCTGTGGAGGAACCTGCGGTTGAAGACACCCTGGAAAATTTGCGGCTAGCCAAAAAATAGTTATCATGTAAACTGAACATCACTCGCAACTGATCGTAGCTGTCGCATTCCTCATAGACTTTCCAGTCGGCCCCTTTCGAAAAGAAGCACTAGACTCGAGTTTCGCTCTCATTAGAGCTCGTCAGTAGTGCATATCCTTGCCACTGCCGGGACTAGAACTCCGGCCACGCTTTCATGAAGCAACCGTGTTGATGTTCACTTTATATGGAAACCCAAGTCCCTTACTACGCATGATCAAACAAATCTCACCTAACACAATGACTGCCTAATTGTAATCCAACTGCTCAGTGACATCAACTTTGACAATTTTAATGTTACTTATGCAAAATTAATTATTGATGATATACGTGCACCACGGGTTACCGTTCTAATTTGGAGCGTATAACGATGAACTTGAGGTTTGTTGTACAAACGACACAACGGTGAATCGTCAGATTTCATATGCTAAACTGCAATAGTCAAATTGTCACTACAGTTTACTCATCATTCACAACTGACCGCTAATGTTTTGTGGGAACACTTTTTGTCGGCCAGATACACTCGGCAAATGGATTCAAGTTCAGACGCTGTCCTTGTTCAGATCGGATAATGATCTGTAATACTCTGTTGATTGTTAGCCGAGCAAGTTGTATACTATGCAGCAGGTGACTGAATCACTGCACATTGGTGTTGAGCCACAATATATTCTGGGTGGTGTGATGACTATTTAGTAACACAGGAATATATACATTTCATTCAATATATATATATATATATATCGAGTAGAATGTCTGAAGTAAAGACACGCAATTAGTAGTGAATCATCCCAGTGTGCATATTTCACGCTACAATAAATCGTTCAGTACTCAGTGCATGTCTCCTATAATCACCCCATATATAATATAATGTACAATAATATATATGACAAATAAAACATGTATACCACAATGTATATAATATATTACCAATAATTCATTACTACTTTACTGTTTTATTCTTTAATTCACATGAAACTTCTCCATTTGTCGCGACAACGATCAATTTCATGCGATGTCTATCGATGTTCAAATAGTTTAGATCGACCTTCTTACTTATCTCAAAAGTGTTGGCACAATTTTTGAACTTTAAGTGAACAAATGTTTCCAAAATACGACATCAACTACCATTCCAGTTAACTTCCAGTGGAAACCGACCCCACTATCGTGATCATCATCACCATTAACACTACCGAAATGAGACTGCACAAAGAATTTATGGACGCCTTCTCCAATAAAACGGTTGTGACAAACTGCCCTCTGACTACCTTATCCTATTCTGGCTTGAACTGACAAACAGCATTACAAAGGTGATGATAGAGAGAGAGAGACGTGTATATTAATGACTATCCAGACCAGACATTTTGTCGTCCTCCAACTCTTCCTGTATGCACACGCACAAGTGATTTGGCCATAAATTGGATGTACGCAAACAGACGCACCTACGTGGCAGTCATCCGTGTGGTTGCTGTCGCACTGACGAAGCGGAAAAACCAACAACCGATTCGTCCCCAGCCTAGACGAGATACGGCGCGCTCTTTCATAGTGCAGTCTCTTTTATCCTCTTCTTTCTCATTTGCCATCATTGTCGTGCTTTACTCTTTCCTTCAGTGACTTTCATAAAAAAAACGCATAAAGTGTTGCCACCCGGGAGTAGCAGGAATTCTTCTGCCTCTTATCTGGCCTGTGTGTTCATATCTTTCTTACGTGGTGGACAGCGCTACAAACCCATTGGACATTCACGTATGCGGTTGTCCTCTTGTGCACGCGTCACTCATCTGAAGTGCGTGCGGTCGCAGCTGACAGCCACGTGCAAGCTGACACGCGTACGCACGCGCACACCTACACACACACACACATCGGTGGAAGAAAAAATATCCACTATAAGCAAATTACAAACCAGCTATAAGTAGACCGCATATCATGTATGCAGTTGCGGGAAGCCGTGACAGTGGGTGAGGCGACTTGAACATGAACCACAGTTAAATGCACACATCATAACCAAGAGATTGGGGATATGACACATCCCCCATGGGTATGTACGGCATAGCACTTTAAAATGACGCCTGGCGGATACGATAGCGCTCCGTCCGGGTCGTGGTTTGGCTGAATATAAGACGTCTAAGAGTGCTAAGAATACGCTGTAGTAAATAAAGTGACTGGCGACATTGATAGTATAATCAATTCTATCCCGCTAGTCAGTGCTTTATGCAAAAAACGATAGAAAAGAAAACTGCGCAATAATCTTTATCAGCAATTCATCATGACTCTATACCAAGTAGCATCCAACCGCCCACAAGCGCACATTTTAGTCCGGCTGTGGAACTGTGGATGTGTTGTCTACTGAGAGCAAAATTCCCGGATACGGACACAAGCTCGATTCCAAGGTGTTAAGTTTTGCAATGAGTAATACTAATTCAGCTGTATACTAATCATACATGTTGGAACTTATATTGTTATACCACATTGTAAAGTAATGATATGTAATTCATTTGGACACTTTGCTTGCAGATGGACCGCATAAACAGTTACTTTGAGGAATGCTATAGACCCTTCTTGCAAATTGTGTTGGCAGTTGTAAATGCAAACGAGAATATAGAATTTATAAGTATACTCACAACAAACGTGCCTCTTTGAATGACTTCGTTACAGCCGTGCTTCTCTGCTTGATTGTGTGTGTGTCATTGCATGCATGAATATTTTATTTTTTGTTATCATCTGTTATTAACAAATTTAAGATCGTCTGTGTATGCTTTCGATATTTACTTAACGAACTCAAAAAAAGCCAACACTTTCCGTTTGGCATATCTTCAATTGCCGGTGAGTGGGCGAAAGTAAACCTTGCTCTTTCTACTTTCTTGTCTTGGTTGCTTCCGTTGGTCTCAGACTATAGTGTTGACCTGAAGACTAATCATATTTTCAGAAAATTTGACAATTGTGCTTTGTTTCTTACTACTACATTTATTTCAGTTCAAATTCCGTGTAATCGATAGTTGTCGCTGTTCCAATAGGTGTTTTAAACATAAGTAGATGGAGATCAAACATAATCTCCAATTCGGTCTTGCCTACTGTGAGGTCAGTGACGCAGTGGTAAACACGGTTGCCTCACGAAAAGCAAGGCCAGAGTTCTGGTCCCAGCACTACTGACGAGCTCTAATGAGAGCGAAACTCGAGTCTAGTGCTTCTTTTCGAAAGGGGCCGACTGGAAAGTCTATGGGAATGCGACAGCTGCGATCAATTGTGGGTGATGTTCAACTTGAAATTACCAATCCTCGACTACTCACCAGTAATATCTCCAGTTGTCCATTAAAATACCCCAAACAACTTGTAATTCATTCTCAAGTGAGAAGAAGCGTTCCTTCCTATGCCTACATGTTCTTGTACATTCTCCACCGGCATCAAACTCACTGGCAAGAAAACAGCCAGAGAGTACGAGGAAATACATACTGTTCAGAAACGCCGAGAAACAAGTGGATATGTATACGAACCTGACCAAACGTTATTGTGGTCTCAACCGTTATTCGGCGTAAATGAAAAGGTAAATCTTATGTAGAATATTGTGTAAGCAATTGTAGATGAATATTTGAAAGTGCTAATCTTGTCCTGCGTAAAGTTAAGTCGATAGACCACCTCCCTCAGAGGCACGTGGACCGGGGGTTCCAAATCCGACGTTGCCAACGGATGTGCAAATGATGAGCGCCAGTAAAAAAAAGCTGCAGTCTGGTTATTTCTTCGGAAAGAGATTGATAGAAGAAATGGAAAAACTGCCACCCACGGTGAATGGTGTTTAGTTAATTATTTTAGTGAAGAACTCAATAATTCAATGAAAGGTCCGACTCAATGGATGAATCAGTATCGGTCCGTGCAGCAGATCAGAGAGCTTGAATGCAGCGTCTGGAAACCAAACACGTACACACAACACACACACACACATACGGGAACTTCGTCTAAACAGTTCTTATTTTGGTTCTCACAGACGATTCGATCAAATCGCTTGGTGATGACTGTGCATAACAGAAATGTTGCGCAGAGTGTGGATATGTTAGATGAACTCACCACTGGCCCAAAGCAGTGTGACGTGATGGTATGTTGACAGTATCTGAACTGACAGTACAAATGAGAACTAATTGCAAGCCAAAAGTTGAGTATCGACGAGTTTGCATAGTACACAGATGAGCATATTTCGAGGAAAGAGAGCGAATGCGAACGATTGTAGGCAACATGGGAGTAGATCGTACTTAAAGATGCTACCTCATGTAACATTTAACACAAGATTGGTTGTGTGTGGGACTGTGCGACTGGACGTAAGAGTAGTTATATTGTTCTGTGGACCGTCACCAGAGCACGGCGATTCAGCGTTACCCAATAAATACGTGTGTTATCACGTATTCTCCTAAACTTGGGACCATCGTGAAACACTTGCCCACATGATTGTAACCAGCTCTTTGCGTCAGCTTGTCGATTAGATTGATTGGCGTTTGCGACCGGTCAAAACCATCAATTAGGCGTAAACAAGTTCAAGATGACAATAAAATTGGCAATCGTTATGATCGATCAGACACACGAAATTCACGTCAGTTAAGCTCTGCGATTTTGTTCGGATTTGCCTTCTGTGCAGATTTCTCACGGCATGTTACTGGATGGAGACATTACAAAAATACAAAATGTATGCGTAAACGATTTTGTAATCCCGCTTGGGGATAAAGTGCACGGTTAAGTGTTTAAAAATTAGCAGTTCAAACTCTAAAGAGTTCACTTTTCAAGGACATGTTTAAGTAAGTAAAGCGTGTTGTCTGAAATCCGCCCCTCAAGAGAGGCACAACATCTCAACAATATGAAAGTGTTGAAAATGTTCAGACCACAAACCAACCAGTGCAATTACGTAGAGTTTTACACACTTCAGCATAAAAGCAATAGGATAGAACAGAGGATAGTGAACTTCAGAGAAACAATGTTCGGAACAACTATACACGGGAGGAGAGGACAAACATTCATGAGCCCAACGCGCACACATAACGAGTAAACATATATTGCCAAAAAGTGGCACTCGAACAACGCGTCATATATTCCGTAACTTGAATTCCTTTTGGATCGGCACGATGACAGCCGTCGATACGCTACATATTTGAC
Organism: Paragonimus kellicotti; assembly: GCA_014220965.1. NCBI lineage: Eukaryota > Metazoa > Platyhelminthes > Trematoda > Plagiorchiida > Troglotrematidae > Paragonimus > Paragonimus kellicotti. The sequence goes on along the minus strand of LOND01002687.1, from coordinate 1,563 downwards.
TAGTTCTATGTTTAATTACGTTCACAGTTTGTACATTAGTGTACACACTCGGCTTACTTCGAACTGGATTAGCAGGGGACAGTTTTTTCATAGTTTTTTTTTCAAGCGGTACAATCAGTCCGTTTACAATGTTCCACAACACACAGGAATGGTGAGGTGCTTCATCCTGTTGCCCCAGTGTTTCTGATCCGGGTAAGTTGAGATGGACAACTTAGCCAACGCAGCAGAAAGTCAACCAATCGGTTGCTCGTCTGACCAGTTGAACTACTGATGGTGAGCTCTGTATACATTTCGTTGTAGTCAGTACATAAGTCTTATGCTTAATTTATACAGTTATCACGATTACAACTAGCCTCCTCTGGATGATGATGGAACAGAATGACAAACAGATAAGTTATTATATGTACACAATTATATTTCCAAGTAAAAACATGTGTTTGTGCACATCAAACGGTAGTTAGGATGAGCACAATCAGTCGCTGTTGCGCAGAGTATCTGTGGACGTGAGTAATCACTAAGGTCGGATGAGGGATGAAATAGTCACCTAGGCGAATAAACGGAGATAGTGGAAAGTTGCCAGGTTTTTTTCTCGAATCGGTTAGGTCGTAGAGTTAACCGAGACCAGCAAGTTGCTACGCATTTCCAAATTACAGGTGGTAAATTTTAAGGCTGTTATTTATGAAGTTGATGACGGTAACGAAGACATTATCCTCGAGCGTTCATCGGTGACCGTTTGTTTAAAGCCTACATTTAATCAAGTCAAATCAATTTAACGAGTCCATTCAAGTTACTTCTTAACACTAATCGTTACGACATCTCGCCGGTTAGTCGAGGAATCTTGGTGATAGACTAATCCTTCCATAACCTGAAGAAGTATTCTTACGAAATGTTCACCGTATGGTTCATGTCGAGCTATGAACTTCAAACGCCATTTTCAAATGTTGGAGTAGTCGGGGGAACTGTTAAAGGTCTGTCGGATGGTTCTATGCTCAATTCATTCAGCTTGAAATCAGGATTTGCTAATTTATTGAAGTTTACCTATGGCGAAGATAAATTGGAAGTTCTGCATCCTTAAAATGACATTCCCAGTCAGTGGCACAATCAAACGTGTTCGCCTAAATGCCGAAACCTGTACCTTGTTATGTCAATGTACATGGCCGTGGCCTGGCAGGACTTGCGCCAGTTGCACCTCCATCTCTGTCCCACACTTACTATCCAGTGAACAGATGCCACTTATATGGAAAAATATACGATTGTAATGGGTTTCACATAAACTGAGTGTCACTTACAAGTTAACAGGACAATCAGTATCCCCTCTGAAGGCGATCAGGTAATTTGAGCACTACTCACAGAAAAAAATGACATGATAATTCGGTCGTGCCTAATGTGAGGTCAATGGCGCAGTGGTCAACACGGTTGCCTCATGAAAGCGTGGCCGGAGTTCTAGTCCCGGCAGTGGCAAGGATATGCACTACTGACGAGCTCTAATGAGAGCGAAACTCGAGTCTAGTGCTTCTTTTCGAAAGGGGCCGACTGGAAAGTCTATGGGAATGCGACAGCTGA
>LOND01002686.1:7528-18835 GCA_014220965.1 Paragonimus kellicotti | reverse complement strand
GGCCTCTTTTGTTTAGAGTTCATCCTAATCCCGGTCTACTTAATCACCATGACTACTTATCATTCATACTTTATTCCCATAGTTCAGCTCAGGTTAGGGCTTACGGTAAACTGTATGACAGTTTCAGCACCAGCAGCGGCGTGCGTCAGGGTTGTTCACTTCCGCCATTTTTGTGTGATTTTGTGATGGAAGAAATAATGTAGGATAGTGTGCGGCACTCACAAGATGCCGGCATGGACCTCTTACCTGGTGAAATATTGATTGGCTTTGATTATGCTGACGAAGGGGTGTTGCTGTCTGACACTTTCCAGGCAACAGAGACGATGCTAGACGCTATTTGTCGTTCGACGAAATACTTGGGAATGCGCTTTTCAGCCTTCGAATGTCAGGTGTTTCTGCAAGATTGATGTGATTACGTAGATTTAATGTTAGATATTGAAGTCATGGAGGTTGTTGGCCTGTTTGTGCACCTGGTAAGCTGCATCAGGGACGGTGAAAGTGTAGGGAATGAAATGTAACCGCATATCTCTAAGGCTAGGACGGTGTTCGCTAATCTGAGGCACCTATGGCGACAGAGAGGTATCTCTGTGATGCTGGGAGGTCGCGTCGATAAGACGTCAGTGAGGGCTGTGTTATTTTACGGCAGCGAAACGTGGCCGCTCAGGGTAGAAGATGTGAAGCGTCTTCCGGTATTTGACCACCGATGTCTGCGTTCGATCTCTCGTGTCAGGTGGCACCACCGAGTAGTTAATGAAGAGTTTGGGAAGCTGGTGTTTGGCATTGATTGTCAAATGAGTTCTTTCGTTCAATCTTTACATTTGCACAGACTTAGATGGTTAGGTTATATTGTTAGGTAGTCATTTGTCACAACGAGCACTGTTTGCCGACGTTGTGGTCGCCTGGCGCAAGGTGCGAGGTGGAGAGATTGTGAGCTGGCGTAGAGAAATGAAGTTGTTCACGAAGTGGTTGGCCACTGTAGGTCGGGTTCGTCTTCCGTGCTGGGGCGATTGCGACTCATTGGTGGTCATGCTTGAGACTGAGTGAGATGGCGGCTGATCGAGCTCAGTTGGCGTGAATGTTGTCGTTGTTGTTTGTTTGTTTGCAGGGTGTAGGTAAGCACCTTGCTGTTGAATGTTTGAATGTAGATGAATATATTTTTTAGTAGTTAGGTCCGTTTCCTTCTTTTTCCCCTTATCTCTTCCTGTGCGGGGTTTGCTTTTCTTTTTTTCTCATGTTTGTGTGGCAGTTAAACATAATTTTGAACCACTGATATATTGCTGTCTGTAATGATGTTGGACAGACATACTTACACTGTTTTTTGAATTTGCAAATCGGTGTGCACCTTCGATCGAAGTGGATATCACAAATAGCTTTCCAATGGATATGTTAGGCTTTCTATAACGATATGTTTTTGGGTATAATAAATGTTAAGAGTTGCTACTGGGCGATTTATGTTTACTTTGGCAAGCTTCAAACGTTGTTTCCGTTGTTGTTTACTCAAACGGTTCTTGCTCTAGGTTAACACTGGCCTTAACTGAAAGGTAATATATCTCTTCAGCGGAGCTTCCAACAAACCGTTGGGCGAAACTTTCCGGTACATACTGCGCATTGGAAGATTGTTCTTTTTGGAAGGTTTACAGTTCATCTTTTTGCCTGAAACCTACTTTTTCCCAGTAGCAGCATGTAGTTTCAATGACATTTCTCATTCATAATTTTAAAAGTGATAGATTGAAGCACTCGCAACCCGCACCGCACTGGTTTTCGCTTGTACGTGTTTTTGACTACGTTGCATTAATATGTAAATGAATGATTTTTATTTATTCCAGGCACTCTGAAGAGGTGTATTATGTTCAAGTAAACTGTTGTTGTCACACATTCAACCGATGGAATAGTTAATTTTATTTGTTAAAAACTTGATAAGGTTGTGATTGGTGTACATCTGGCTTATTGCTCCTTTGTCTTTGCTTTCATAGTAGGTACGATCGAAGTATTGTTTCTAATCACTCAGCTACAATAACTTACGAGCGATGCTCAGCTGACTCCATCACATCGAGAGAAGAGGTAATGACTGTCCTGTTAACCCATGGTTAAGGTTTCTCCAAGAAAAGCGGAACTCGAATCTGGTGCGGCTGGCTGATCACGGAGGCTACCCTCAACTGTGCGTGCTGTTCAGTCCGCATCTTCCAAATCTCCTATCTATCGGTAATCTATTTTCAACTCTTAACGAAAACAGTGGGAAAGCTTACGATCGAACCAAAACGATAACGTGGACATTATCCCTTATTTTCACTTTTTGCTTCCAAGCTGTGCTTATGATCCGTGTAATGACAATCATCTTTCTTCCGATGATTCCTTTCTAAACGGACAATATTCCAGACGGTTACCACATAAACTAAGTATTTCTTCGAAATATAGCATCTTAGATTGGTATACACGAGGCGTTTTGGTTATTTTAAAAGTTCTCTCCGTAACTCGGTCAGTTGTTCAAAGAAACCACTGGATGCGAATTTACATTTCTCTCCACCTAACCTGCATAAATTGCTTGTGATGGTAGTTACGTACTGTTGTGCTGTTGTTGCCCTCGGCCACAAGAAAATGACCTATTGACACCAACTTAATTTGTGTGCCCGCTGCTGGTCGCATCACTAAAACTGGTTGATGCATGAATTCCGAGACGGAGCAAGGTTTGCCAAGGTGGGCTCGGAATGTGACTGCGCACCACAGTTTATTCATCTCTGATACAGACATCTTTTTGACTCCATCAGTTGCTAGACGCGGTTATGCCACAGACTGTCGAATTACCCTCATTTGAAAGAGGGCCGTGCTGCGCTACACTATTCCACGATCACGATCAGCCAATTCAGCTAGACGAGTGTTGTATTTCTGAAACGAACTGGTCCCATCACATAGTTTTTTCCTCTTTCTTCGCCTCGTTTTTCTTGTCTTACGCGTTCCTCGTAATGACCATTTGGTACTGCAAAAATTTACTGTCCCCGTCTTTTCAATGCAGTGTCCAAGATGGGAAACTCGTTCGTACATTTGCTAATAGTGTTTACATACCGTTACCTCCTGATAACTAGGACACTACGTGCATCGGTGAGTGAAAGTAGAAAGATTGAAGTCCTCAGTTGTATGACCGGGCATGTTCGTCCGTCTGCTGTTGATTACACAGCGCTTTGGTTGTCTAGTAGCAGCAGCAGTGTGAGAACTATGGAGGAGTGTGTTGGGTAATAGCAGCAATTCTTCGTTTTGTTAACCCTTTTCGCAGTTAGACGTGGCAGTTAACGCCGGATCATTGAATTCAATTCAGCAATCAGTACTACCCATCTGTCTTCGGAAGTTTGCCCCATAGTTTTTCCATTGTCTGACGACTGTCTGTTTGTTGGTGTCACTATCAAGCTCTTAGTTATAATGCGGAACAGTGTTCTTTTTAACATTGAATAACACAGGGGAAACACGTAGTTCGCGAGGACTGTTTACTCTCAACTATGCATGGTGTAGACACCTTGATGTTGAGTGTTTTGAGTATGGACAGTTGCTGTTAGTAATTGGGTCTCTTCCTCTTCATTTTGGCCAGGGCTTGCCTTCCTCTTCATGACAGCTAAACGTCAAAGAGAACCACCAGTGTACTGTTGTCTCTGATGATGATGATGATGATGATGGTGACGATGAACATGCTACATAATATAAACGAACGGCTAACTCTGTAGGAATGAATGGCTACACGATTGACTTCCATTTGTCTAACATTTCTTTATGTTTCGTAGAGTTCATTGTCTGGAACTCAAGGAAACCCGTCCACCAGACCAATCTCACACGGCGCTACTGTGTCAAGTGCGTCTGTTGTCTCTTTGCCTTCTCGTATGCGGACTAGTTCAATCGGTCAGCTGGTGACTACTAGCAATACATCTGCGCACAATTCAGCATTTAGTGGTATGAATGTGCTGAGCGCAGCTGCCACGCTGATGGCCAGTAGTCGTTCAGCCTTCTCGTCGAGTCCGTCATCAGGTGGAGACACCGCTCAGTCGTCTTCTCAACGTTCCAGCCCGGGGTGCTTTTCATCTTCGTCCTCCTCATCCAATGCTTCCAACGCAAGTACTACCAACCGAACGGAAGCAAGTGAAGAGAGGTCCCTCATAATTGACACGGCTTGTCTGGCGAGCATTGATTCATGTGAAGTCGCCCCTACATCCACTTCAAAGACTGAAATTGCTCAAGCGCCTCATACCAGTCCTACCTTTCGACCCATCTCTCCGCCGTCCATTTTTCTGAACGTACCTGTTAGACCGTCGACAGCAATATCTTCTGTGGACCCTAAACTTCGTCAGCGTCATTCTATTAGTGTACCAATGACAGGATCCCCCGATTCAACGTTCGACCTTGACGAACTCACTAAGCGGCGACGTATAGTATGATGATCGTCAACCTTATGCTGTTTTCCAAAGCTCTGTCCAGCTCAACGTAACCAAACCTTTCTGTTGTCACTTTATTCTTAGCCTTTCTGTCTAACATATTCATTTGGTGTCTTTTCTGTGATGTTGCTGACGGTGACGATTGGCTTTTTCGCGTTCTGTAATTGACACGCATTGAATTCCGTGTCCTGTGAGGGATTATTGCTCCTCGTAACTGTTGCTGGTTACAATTCACCTCATCAGCAGGTCAATTTGCCGCACTGGTTCTTATGAGTGTCATTGTAATATTTACTCGGCTGTTTAGTTTTCCTGAGTTTTGTTTGAAGTTGTACAGGTCAGGTTCGGCTCTGGCGGTGATTACACAGACAGACAGTATTTGTCGTTAAACAAACTGTTTTCAGATTGATTTTGAATTGGAAATTCGGCTCTCCCTGAGTTTTGTTTGAGGTTGTACAGGTCAGGTTCGGCTCTGGCGGTGATTACACAGACAGACAGTATTTGTCGTTACCCAAACTGTTTTCAGATTGATTTTGAATTGGAAATTCGGCTCTCCTTCTGTGTGATTTGTTTTCCTCGGTTGACTCACATAATATCCTCTTCTTTAATCCCAAATAACTGTTTCGGACCTCACTTATGGTCTTCTAATTTGGCCAACAATCATATATCTGGCAGCGGCTACAATTACCGCTGTCACCACTGTTATTGTCGTTATTGTTGTTTTTGTTCTCTTAACAATTAGTTCACATGCAGGGGTTATCTTTGCTTTATGTTGCATGACGCTGTGTTATTGATTTTCTCCCCTTTCGGTTATGGTATTCTTTGCGAGGAGCTAAATAGATCTCAATCAGTTTCCGATCGTTTGCGTTTTCTTTTATAAGAATTCGTTTGTGCAGCCAGTTCGTGATTGTTAAGAGACGTTCAGTTATTTTTTCCCACCACTCTATCACACTTGTAGCTTGGTGGTTGTGTCGTCGCTTGCGGATTCGGAACCCAACTACTACGATCGTTTCTGCTCTGTATTTTCGGGCTATTTGACAGTGGTCAGTCCTCATGAGACCTGGTGTGTTACGTAGCAACAGACATGGTGTAAAAGCTGAATTCTACACTAACTGTCATTCAGGTGAGAATGGCTCTCCCCATGACCTATTCTGTTATCTTGACGTGATGGTCAGGCTTGTGCACTGCATCGATCAGTAGAACTATGCTCACTAAGGCTTCTCTATCGCTTGATGCAACCTTGTGAAACATGAAAAAGTAGCAGACAAACGAAAAGCAGCAGCACTCATGTGGTTGTATGTCGCACTTCTGACCGCGTTGGAATGATAAAGCAGGGAAGCACAATTTTGTGAGCATACGACAGAACTATTTTGACGGTTGCGGCAGTGCTATCTTCTAGGTAAGGAGATAAGGTACTAGAAACGGTTCCTTCAAACAAGGAGCATTCCAGTCGCCAAAGGATATATGCATATATCTTCAATGCTCCTGTTTGCTTCCGAATCTGGCACGATTTTCGCGCCAAATTTTGCTATTCCACTTGTTTTCCTTACATTTTTGTTCCTTTGCTTGCGTGCTTATTTGTAACTCGACAGAGTGCACTAAATAAAGATTTATCAGGCGTCACCGATAATATGGATTCGTGACAGAAAGCGCATTGTCATGTGAAAGCTGAAAACTCTGTTTAAATGTGTTTCGTATTCGTTCTGTCGCACCGTAATTACGATTTCTCATTTTGTGTTACTGATAACCGATAGCGTTCTGCGCGATTGAGTGCTCGCAGTTCAGTGGGTCATTCTGAACCCCAAGAGTCACCTGAACATAGAGTTGATCTTGTTTGTGAACCTGTTATCGGCATTATATTCACACTGTTCAAGTTCTGTTGAATTCCGCCGGAGATCGTCCGGTGTATTCGGTGCTAAGATTAGCATAAGTCTTTCAACCTCCTCAGTTTTCGTTCCACATACTAACCGAATTGTATGCAGCATTTTTAGTTTCGGTGTGGTTTTTGCACCCATTGAATGACTGACCAATCTTGGCCGTGCCCATATCAAGGTACCTTTTGCACTATGTAGCATACACAGCTAATGTTAGGCACTATTTCGCGCCTTGCCATGTACTTCGGAACTTACCTAGTAGCCTCTAGTCTCTCCTGCAAGACTTGTGGTTGCTTAGGGTTAACTTTGGTGTTTGGGATGTGTGTGTACATTCACAGGTGGGTCGCCATTGAATGGGATGTAAAACGAAAAGAATGCGGTGTCTTGAGAGTTAAGGCATTCGTGGTCACTTCGTGTTATCTTTGACGATACAGAAGCGTCTTCTCAAGGCTTAGACTGTCTACAAGACGTTTTCTAGGGTTATCACAACTTTGACTGAAAGACATGGCCGCCTGGGGTAGAGGAGAAAAATGGTGTATACGACCGTCGTTGCCTACGCTTAATCGCGCTGATTGAGCAGCATCAACGAGTAAGCACCGGTCGCATTGTGCAACGCATATCTGGTGTTCATCGTCAACTCATTTCGTTCGATATCTTCTTTGCCGCATGGGCTTGAGTGGTTTGGTCGAGCACTGAAGATGCCAGCTGGTAACTTTTCTGGAGCGCTCAGTATCAATACGGCGACCGATTGGCATACGGTTAAAGGTGGACAATTAATGATCTGTGGCAGAGCAGCGATGACGGTTGGCAGTAGGTCAGCCGCTGTAGACCGTGTTCATCTTTCAGGTTAAGTCCCCTGATTGAACGTCCGGCTTCAGAGCTGAGAGGATACGGCGACCTCTCGGGTCAAATAGCTTGAATGTTGTAGTTGTGTCATGTGAGAACAATTGACGAAACAGGACGATGAATACCGTGTTGTTCTCGTTCGTAACTCAGCCGTTCGTTTATGTTGTTAGCGCGTTGTCACATATTTAATCTTAAACAGCCGTCATAAATTACTCCCCTATTTTTTTCTTTTTCTTCCCACTATATGACAATTTCGTCTCCGAATTCTAAGTGCGGAGGCATCGGTGTCTCTGGTCACTCTCATCATCATAGACAGCAATACATCAGTGGTTCACACTGATGCTTAACTGCCACACAACCACGAAGGGAAAAAAACCTATATAGGAAGAGAGAAGAAAAAAAGAAGGGAAGGGACCTAACTACTAAAAATAGCTACGTCTATATTCAAACATACAACATCAAGGCGCCTACACCTTGCAAACAAACAACCGAGCTGTAAGTGAAAGTAAAGCGTCATCATGTTTGCACTAATTCGCTCATTGAATTAACCTGCCATGTTTCGTCGTACACCTGCTGCACTCCATGTGTTCCATTATACATTATGACTTGTCACACGTCTGGTTTTTAGGTCGTAGTGATGGCCCTCGCATAACCGCTGAATCAACAACAACCTAGACCTACCATAATTCAGCGTATCAAAATTACACCACATTTTGTTGCTTACTAACTGACTGTCCTCAGACTATTTATGCTGTTTATGCATTTCGTCTGCTCGCAACATTTGACCCGTTTGTGCAAATTGATTTTGGGCTTCACACCACAGTGTTTTCTGCCGTGCGACTTGCAGAATTGTCTGCGAGCCGGATATTGTCAGTGCGCAGACAGCAGCAATCGTGAAATTTGCAGTTTCTATCCAGGAGCTTACGGTTGGTAACGCAACTATCCCGAACCCGCTTGAGCATGTTTCTGATTTTTTTTGCGATTGGTTTAATAACGGGGACGCCCGTCAGCCGGTATAACCGTATCCCCCGTATATGCTCTTTACAAAGACGGGATGTCGAAAAAAAGATCCTCGTTGACAGATCGTTCCGCATTTTGTCCTGGGCAGCTCCGGTCGTCCACTTTTGCTGACCGGCCAATTTTGTATGCCATGTGTGGTCACCAGACGTCTGCTTGTCAAGTGCATTACAGCTATAGAGCTCGAAACTGAGCTTTAGTAACTATACCAACTGTTGCACATATGACTGCTGTTTGTTCGTTGCACCAGCATCGACTACTTGGCACTTTGTCCACTCCACGCAATGGAAACTCACAGCGGAACGTTTTTCTTAAATGAACCACATATTTCAGTAGTATTTGACTTTTTTCTGCTAAAACATCATGAGATTGTCAGCTGACCGGCGATCTAGAATTGTGATACTGCTATTTAATGTTTATAAATGAGTGGCTAGAACGCGAGCTTCAATGTGATATTTATTGGTCGCACATTAATACACAAACCAATGGCACGTTGTGCAATTTGATCTTAGGTTGCAATGCTACTGGTAGAATATGGCCACTCAACCGACCGCTGGATCATTTCCTGTACGAACGATTCAGTATTGATTTCACCTGCCCATTTAAAAACCAGATCGAAGACGACTAGGAGTCGATGTCTGGGGCTTTAGTCTGATCAATGGATTATCGTTTTTGGGTGCTGGAAGACTGCTTTCATATACAGAGATGGTATGCAAACTGTACTCTGGGATTTTTGGGCAACTATCTAGGGGGCTTTTAAGCCGAAGAAGTGTCCACTCGAAGGTTACCATCCAGGGTCTGTGAGAAGGAATCTAAATAGCAAGCCTGTAAATATAGATGGGGATTGCGCTTAATTGAAAATATAGCTGACAACTTTCCAGGCAGCACAAACGATGCTGGACTATTTCGCGTTCTGCCAAAATACTTCGGAATGCGCTTTGCAGCCTCAAAATGCCAGGTGTTTCTACAGGATTGACGTGATTGCGTAGATTCAGTGTTAGATATTGGAAGTTGTTGGCAGGTTTGTGCATCTGGGAAGCTGCATCAGGGACGGTGAAGGTGTAGGGAATGAAATAGAAGCGCGTATCTCTAAGGCTAGGACGGTGTTCGCTAATCTGAGGCACCTATGGCGACAGAGAGGTATCTCTCTGATGCTTAAAGGTCGCGTATATAAGACGACAGTGAGGGCTGTATTACTTTACGGCAGCGAAACGTGGCCGCTCAGGGTAGAAGACGTGAACCGTCTTCAGGTATTTGACCACCGATGTCTGCGTTCGATCGCTCGTATCGGGTGGCACCAGCGAGTAAGCAACGAGGAGGTTAGGAAGCGGGTGTTTGGCACTGATTGTCAAACGAGTTCTTTGTTCAGTCTTACATTTGCACAGACTTAGATGGTTAGGTCATGTACTAAGGATGCCAGCTAGTCGTTTGCCACACCGAGCACTGTTTGCCGACGCTGCGGCCGACTGGCGCAAGGTGCGAGGTGGACAGATGATGACCTGGCGTAGACAAATGAAATCGTTCACGAAGGGGTTGGTCACTGTAGGTCGGGTTCGTCTCCCGGGCTGGGGCCCTCGCGACTCAGAGTCGGTGGCTTGAGACGTTAGGTGAGATGGCGGCTAATCGAGCTCAGTGGCGTGAATGTTGTCGTTGTTTGGCCGAGTTGTCTGTGAAGTGAGTGCACTTAATGACGCGGGGCAGTGAAAGCCGTAAGGAAGCTGTCTTGCTGATGACGCCTTACTTTCACTTACAGCTCGGTTGTTTGTTTGTTTGCAGGTGTAGGTAAGCACCTTGCTGTTGAATGTTTGAATGTAGATGAATATATTTTTTAGTAGTTAGGTCCGTTTCCTTCTTTTTCCCCTTATCTCTTCCTGTGCGGGGTTTGCTTTTCTTTTTTTCTCATGTTTGTGTGGCAGTTAAACATAATTTTGAACCACTGATATATTGCTGTCTGTGATGTTGATGATAACCTCCCACCAAGCAGCCCAGCGAACTTGACACATATCAGTGTGTAGTCGGTATACACGCAGGTGCTGCAGATTAACTTGCAACCTTGGAAACAGGCATGCCTCTGATAGCCAACAGCCATGTGGTATATTTGTGTAAACGGTTGACTTATCGGTGGAGGTCACAGGTGGCACTGACGTCAGGGACGTCAAAAATGAGTACTTGTCATAATCAGACTGTTGGTAGCAATGGGCTTCAAGATTCGTTCACTGTTGTCTGTTCGATGAGTGCTAACAATTTGTGGGTTACCTAACTCACCTTCATTAGCGCTCAGCTTCCCTACTTGATCTTTCAAATTTCCCCGCAGTAATACAATGTCGGTGCGCCGCACGGCGTGCGGAGAGTTAGTGAGCTGGTGATAAAAACTATCTTTGAGTACGTCTGGACTACAGTCTGTGTGAGCATATGCCGCAGAAACAAACAGACAACGTTTGTGATGACTGCCTCTCGATGCTCTAACCGTATCTTCGAGTCCGACAGCTCAAAGAAAGCTGTTGCTGGGTATCCAGTCAAGCATCAACTTCTCTGTGTATGCGCTCAGGGCAATTTCAACATCGGTATCGTTATTGGTTTGAGCCACAGGGTCCCCAGACAAGTACACACTGTGCGAGCGTATGAAGTGGCTGACTATGATTGAAGTTATGCTGAACTAGAATCCTGAAGATTTGTTTCACCAGATGGATAGATAACGATATCGAGTGTCTCTAGAGAATGTAGAAGTGCTGCCTGCTGACCTGTTGGTATTATTATTTGAACGCTGTAGTTGGCAAACCTAAATGGTGTTCGGGGGATGAGGAAGAGTTTGTGTCCTCCAAGCAATGACTTCTCCCGCATGCAGCAAATAAGACAAATCTCTGGCGGGTGTTGAAACAAGATTTGGGGATTCACCGGTTAAAGAATTATCGGACAAAGGTGAGAAAATAAACTTATGGGTCTGGTGTGGAATAATGTGACATGGAAGTAAAACCGGTCGCGGACACCTCGGCCCCAGGGTTGTGGTAGGAAAACAACGAAATTTGGAATTGACGTACGTTTTTATGTTCATAGTTGTGAGGGCAGGATACTTACCGGTTGGCCAAGCCAAGGGAGAAGATTGCTTTGGGGGGGGGACCTTACCCGGAGGCTTTGGTTCAAAAGAAATCTAATCCACAACG
>LOND01002685.1:35847-52087 GCA_014220965.1 Paragonimus kellicotti | reverse complement strand
TTCTCCGATAAAATCCTCGTTCAGCATGTTCTGTGTTTGCCTTTCGAATTCCTCTTCAAGATGAACCGGTATCCTGCGGGGTCCGTGAGGTCGAAATGTTCCGATTGTTGGTATTTCATGTGCAATCCAGTTGCAGAATCCGTACGGATCATCGTCGTTCGTAAATACCTCCGCGTATTTCTCGACCGTGGACTGGAGCAAATGAGGGTGTTAGCTGTGCATACTTGGTTGACGCTATCCTGTTGCTGTCCTGTGAGTGTCAAGGAAGCCATACCTGGTTGACAACTTTTGAGCTTCAAGTCAATCACGGCATCTGTTGCAGCGAGGAAATCGGCTCCAAGGATCGTTTGCCTGGTTTCTGGGGACACAATGAAACGTTGCTTTCACGATATGGCCTCCCCGTTTTACTTTCTTGTCAACTTTAACCTTTGTATGGACAGTCCTTTTTCTCAATCGCCCCCACCACTAGTTGACTCGTCCAACAAAAAGAACAATCATGGAACGCTTTATTTTTAGACAGTTTAAACCGTCAGACTGAGCAGTCCTTCAAATGTTCTCTTTCACCTCAGATGAAGCAGCTTCCTAGTCAGTCTCCTCCATGATGCCGTTCTCATTACGGCCACCTCCGCTACCAGCTTCCTGCATTTCTTCTAGTGTCTTCTTGTCCGTATTGTCGTTCGCATCCACTGAGGCCACGGACATTACTCCCAACTCCCGCGTCACCTTCGCAAGCTCATCGAGGTCCATCCGCCGGGCGACATGGGCAATACGGACTTGGTCGCGAACCGCCATCGGGAGACCTTCAATAAACTGCTCCGTTAACAACTGCCGTCGTGGTTCTTGATCCAATCCTGGCAGAGCCCTGTCCAGCAAACCTTGCAGAGTGGCAGCGAACACGGATGGATCCGCTCCTTGTCCAAGCCTGGCCGCCTTGAACCGCCGCATGGCCTCCTGGCGGTCGGCCGCAGCCACTAGCGCCTCCTTCGCAGCGGCTCGCCCCATATTCGCAGGGTCTCCTAGCCCTGCCTTTCACAACAAATCCACAGGGTAGTCAGTTTCTCATGGTCAATCTTGACTGTGACCACTTCGACTACGTCCATCGAAGTCCTTCCAGGAACACCCGGACATCTCCATCTTCGAACGGCTGCGGCCAGGGTATCTTCATCCTTCGCGTTCGTCACGGCACTAATTGTTGTGACCGCAAAAGACGCTTGGCCTGCGAAGTTGTTTATTGCATGAAATCCCGTACAGGTTATGTTAAAAAATAGGACCACGAACGCGGACACATTTACACGGCTGACATGTGTTCGCACACTTTGATCAGCAATACATTGTCTTTTGCCTTGATGGCACGTCCCCCATAATGCGTACACATTACCCAATAGTCGCTTCTGGTCCATCGTCTTCCTGGCGTTGAGACTTGCCTTTAGTTCCCGAATGTACGCATTATACTACTCACAAACGAGGCTGCCTGTTATACATCACTTGTATGCCCGCTCTTTGTGCACAGTTGGCGTTTACGTGTGGTCATCTTGACATTCTTTATGTCAAACAATGTTCCTCAGGGGTGTCCTCTTTCCCTCTTCCTTCATAACCCCACGATAAACGATATTCTGGATAGGGCACTCAGAGATTCCAGAGGTCTTTGAGTCAAGTTTCTGCTAGATAGTAAGTTGACTGATATTGAATATGCGGACGACATCGTTTTACTCAGTTTTTCTATAGAGAACAGACAAACCATGGTGAGTCTGTAAAGAGATATGAGTGGTCTGTATGATGTATTCACCGTAGTTTTGTTACAAGATTGGGTTGGCCCTAACCTCGACTTTATCATTGCCTGCAGGCGGTTCGATACTGTCGATCGCCTCACCTGCCTGGATATTGTTATCTTCACGGTCTATATCGGGTTTACTTTCCTCATGGTTGTGTCCTCCATAACGAAACGGCCTTGACGCGTTGTGAGGGCTTGCAAATCTGGATATTCTGTTGCGCTGAGTAGGCTAATAGATGGAGGTCCGGCAAACAGCCGTCTCCTGGTCTTCCGGGTTGGTGGGTTGGAAGAAGGTTGGCATCTTTTTCCGGAAAAAGTACCAGTTCTGGTACATTGCCACCCAACCGCTGCCTTGCGGTACAGGCTTTTGAGCCAAAGGCTTTGGTTGAGAACCCTAATCGTTCTCCTGTCTAGGTCTGGGCGTCCTGGCAGTATCTCAGCCCACACACAACCAATAATTCCATACTGCATCGGCCGTCTCGCAGTATAAACCGGGTCGCCCTATCTGCTGCATACAGCAGGGTGGATAGGTGAAAACACGCTACTGCCAAACCCTTCCCTACTGTCTTATCAACTTTGGCCCTCAAGCCCCTTTCAACTCCCATTTCTGATAATTAATCTGTGGGTCCCACGAAAAATATAGCTAATATTAGTAACACTGTGTCGGGAATTCGCATCTTTTATGTAACATGCAAGCCGGCCGTTTCTACTCTGATTGTCCGTTGCACTTACGGACCAACTTTGGGGCAACGTGGAGACACCGGGGGACAGCGTTCTTCCGAAGGAGGGGTTCCAACAACAATCCTGTAAAAGGAAACAATACAGACAAGCATGAGCCAAAGGCCCAGTAAGCCATGCACACGACTTACACAAACGGAAACTAAAACGGCGTCAACAACACAGCACGCCCGTCACACAACTCAAAGTCGCTTGCTGGTTTCGACCGCACGTTACACTTACCATTCAGCCACAGGCCTCCCTCGTCCCTTGCTTAGACCTAGAACGCGAATTAATATAGGTGCCTTCAACGTTCGCACGCTAAAACAGATAGGTCAACAGGCCGCTCTCGCACGAACGTTAGACTCGTTGAATGTCGATGTCTGCTGCATTTCGGAGACTAGAATCCAGGACAGTAGTCAACGTATGGAACTAACAGCACCCGCATTGTCTACCCGATACTGGTTATACACTTCAGGTGACTCCACAGCCGCCGTTACAAATCAGGCTGAGGTAGGCGTAGTCCTTGACACGACGACTGTAACCGCATTGGTAGATGGGATTTCTGTTAGCAATGGACTGATGTATTGTTGTCTGTGTTGAGTATTATGTAGTATTGCTGACGAGGTTCCCACTGGATGGACGCAAGCAGGTTGTGCATTTATTCACCTCTGTCACTAGTAGCGCCAAAAAAGTATCCATTTGTCGACTGAAGGCAGAGTTTACCATGCGTGTGTGCCCTCTGTTTTGCCCTGTGGATCAGAGAACTGGTTCATTTATGTGGGGGAAGCATGTAGATTCTTTATTCGATCGTCGTTGTCTCCGCCGGTTAACCTGTATCAAATGAGCTGTCTTTTGATCAACGCAATAGTCGATCGGCACTTGTTTGGAAAGTTTGCAAGTTCGTAACCGACAACCGAGATTGTGACAGTCATCGCTTGTTGGGCCCCGTACTCGGTATGCCAACGGAGCATCTGCCATGCCGGACATTGTTCAGTGTGATAGCTGACGGTTTGAAGAAACTGCAAGGTGGCCACATGATGTGATCACGGGCAATAAAATCCTTCTTCGTTCCGCTGAGCAAAGTGATTAGGTGCTGTCCCCTGGTTGATGACTTCGCGACCAACCACGCCGCTGGTTGGAAACACTCTTCGACATGGCATTGTGTCACAGTCAATGGGGAGCCTGTATCCCCAAACTTGTTGACTTCTTTTCCGTAAAACCCAACTGTTGTTGGGTTATTTTCTCTCCTTTTTTGTTATGCATTTATACTTGTTCATCACTGTACAACTTCGTGAACTGTTGTCAGGGTCAACATCAGCCCGATCTGTTATATACATTGATACGACTCCAAGCTGGAAATGATTGACTGATTGGGATATTCAACTGCATGAAATACTGCACCAGCAAGTCGAAGGCCATTATCAACGACGGTGACCTTAATGGAACTGAAAGTTCGGAAACTTGCATGCATATGACGTTGCTTTTTTTCACAGCCCTGCATTACTTGATACGTGTGCGTTATACTCATGCATTTTGGCTTTGTATCAACGACCAGCTGCTGCCTTACTTTCACTTACAGCTCGGTTGTTTGTTTGCAAGGTGTAGGCGCCTTGATGTTGTATGTTTGAATATAGACGTAGCTATTTTTAGTAGTTAGGTCCACTTCCCCTCCCCTCCTCTGTTTTCTTCTTTCTTCCTATATAAGTTTCTTTTTTTTCTTTTTCTTCGTGGTTGTGTGGCAGTCAAGCATCAGTGTGAACCACTGATGTATTGCTGTCTATGATGATGATGATGAGCTGCTGTTTTTAAGCGCAAGGTGACCTCTTTTACATTGCCGTGCAGTTCGTCCATAGTGATATGACGTTTCTTGCTTATAGATTAAGCAGTTCTGTCTTAAACTTAACTCATTTGTGCGTGTTTTACGGCTATAAATTTCGGCTTAGGCAACCAAGCCGTACATGCATTGCAAGTGTTTTACTCTGCACGAAACATCGTTTCCTGCATCCCTCGTCTCCAAATGTGTCATCGTATTTTTGAAGTTCTTTTATGTACACCCGACAATATGCGTGACATTTTTTTTCCTTTCTGCTGTATGTGATATTTTGGCCAATGTTTAGAAAGCTGATGCACCTCATAATAATAAGTCGCAATCTTCAACGCTTGAATTCATAACCGAAACGTGGAGGTATTCGTGCTGTGTTCCACCTAAACGTGACTCTATCCTCCAATACAGCGTATATTATTTCTTGCAGTAATGAGTGTCTTAGTGGATCCCGACTGCTCATAAATATAATGGATGTTTCTGCGTATTTTCATCCTCGACATTCAGTTGAATAGTCCATGGATCAACTGTAACGTTACGCGCGATGATTGCATTTGAAAAAAGACACCTTTTAAGTTAACGATCATGTTGGCACTAGTTTGGTGAACAGAAGGTGAGATAAGTTTTGCTGCATTTTTGTCAAGCCCCTCCTCTATTTTGCGGTACCATGTGTTTGTTGACAGTCCAACGGAATCATGTCTGGTCTGTACCCTTTTCAGTTTAGGATGTCCCGGTATCACTTTCGCCTGACTCGATGTCCGTTCAAAATGTTCTCGGGGAGGTAGCTGTGCTTCAACTTCGGACAGGGTCGCACTGCTAATGTGCACATGGGTAGGGTGAAAAACAGTGATTGGCTGACTCTTACAGAGTGAGGAGACGATGTCCCGCCAGGTGCTGGTAGTAAACAAAGTTAGTTCGCCTAAAACCAGTTACTTGCAACATATTAAATTGACATCAAGACACGCGAAAGTAATATCGAGACACCTTAAAGCGAAAAAGGTGTAGTTTTCACCACTGAAACGCACTATAATAAAAAAAAGGTTCAGCGCGTTGATTCCGTCTATTACTATCGATCTTAAAAAAAAACAGTGTACAGAGAAAATGCTTCCAGCTAATGAAGTGCGGAAAGAGTAATGTTTTCAGTTCCGAGGCAGAAACTACAAACCAACATTCTAGTCAAAACAAAAGTAGGTAGAAAAGCAAGATTATCACACGTGTACACGGGAGTGCGACTATGAAAAAATGTTACTAATTATAGTCGCCACATGGCTATTAGGAATTTCACGTTTTCGCTATTCAAGAGAAAGAAAAAGAAGAATCACATCCTCTTGTTGGTCAAAATTACAAGGTGATACACGTACAACACATTTACGTCGGCGATTTGGGACGGAGGATGTCAAAGTTCACGAAAAAGATCGGCCAAGAACGTTTGGTGAACTGGTAGAATTCTTCGGTGCATATCTTCCCTATCGCAGCGTGCTGTCCAACTTTAAAACTCTTGAAAGAAAAGGAGGATAAGTTTGTGCAGTGCTGTACGGTAGGTAACGGAGAGTTGTCTGCGCACCAACCATGTTGTCCGGACATGGGAAAAACAATGAAATATTCGCACGACAGGAAGAAAGGAATTACTCATCGTATCAAAGTGTCCGTTTGACTGATAATAATCTAGCAACCGACAACTTTGCAAGCATGTTACGTTGAATGTTGATGCTATCTTCCCTCTTTCGTCCTGAGAACCTGTCTAAGTGCAAAAGACGGCAGAAAGGAAATAGTTACTGTACGAGCAAACATGATTCTGAGCAACGTAATTTAGTCCCGACCTATACTGCTACCTTGACGAGGTGGTCGGGCTTGTGTGCTGTTTCGATCCGGCGGGCTATGCTGACTAGGACTCCGGTCCTTCCAGGTTCAACCCTGTCAGACAGGCCAAAGGGAGCAGTCAGAGAACCCGAAAAGCGGTTACAACTCATAAGGATTGTAGGTATCGCGACACTGACCGCGGTAGGAGTGCTTCGTAGTGAGGCACGATCAATGAAGAGATGCGAGTGAACATCCAGCTATGACGCACTCATCTGCAGTTATTAGGTCTAGTCCTTGCAATATGCATCAGCTCCCGAAGTCCAGCATTACTCGTCTATTTACGCGTGAGAGGTAGGTGCGAACTAATAACGAGTTCGCTTTAGAACACACGATACCATCTCAAACCCACCAATTGTCAAGACCACGAACCACGACAGAATTCGTCTTCCAAAGCATGAGGCGTTTGGATAAGTATCCCTCGAGTACAACGTTCTTCTGCGAGCGCATCATTCACATAATTATACGGCTCGGAGAGGAGTAAAACGCTTCATGTTATCACCACAAGAAACCCAGATTACATAGAAAACAACAAAAGTGCCGTAGGCAGTAGACGATTAGTCTTCGAGAAGTCGAGGAACATCGATGGTCGTTAATATCACTACTCAGTGTCCTCGAAAGTTAAGTCGGCTCTAAATACTTAGCGTCCAAGCCACCACGAGAGATACACAAGATTTATACCACTTCTTTTGTCAAGGATTCTTCACGCAATCAAAGTTGTTCGCGGCTCTCCGGGTTCACGAAGGGGTTCCTCTCGCAATGGAAGGACATCCTCGACCAGTTACCAACCTCAATTAATGGTTTATGACCGTCATAGCACAGTGGACAAGGACACTCTTCACGAGATATAGCAGAGCATACATTAATATAGCGGGCGGTTCTAAGGCTCAAATATTATTCTCACCTCACCGCGGCGCGATCAGCCTTCACGTTGAAGTAATGGGCAATAAAAATTGAGCATTAACCATAAGGTTCGGTTCTGATCATGATCAAGAATTGAGGAAAGATATTAGATGATCGCCGTGTGTCCGACGGTTTCTCTTGACGGCTAGTTAAAACGACGGAAGGTTTCGGAGAAAAATCCTAATGCAGCTATTCTACCTAACGCACACTATAAGGATGATAACCCCACAGACACAAGTGGAGCTTAACGTCAATCAAACTTGTGTTATATTAACCGCACTGCCGAGACTCTCTTACACAATGGAACCGCTCGAGCATTTAGTGAGTGTATGTCTCCTTTCGCAAAATGACGAACTCGCATAACAGTTCTGACTCCGAGGAGATAAACACTCAAATAGGGATCTATAACCTGTAAAACATTCGCGGCCTTCTGCATCCACACTGTCCGGGCAACGGACGAATTTCTCATGTTTAACACGGCAGGGCATCGACAAAAGTGGGTTCACTTGCTAATTATCAACCAACACGCCCCATGTTCGTGGCAAGGCAAGCACTTTTGGTCCTTATCATTATGGGGGCTCTTAAATGTTCTTTCGCGTACACTTTGAATGGTTGTTCTAAGTGAGCCGGGATAGATCAGCACGATTAAGGGTCATTGCGGTCGGATGTCGGAGATCACGCGCTGGTTGAGGAGTTAATTCCAATATCTTGAACATGGGTAGACGCTAATATTAAATTATCGGGTATTTCAACAGCACGGCCATCCCTCTCCAAGGACATGGTTTCTTCTTGAGAGCGGGCGTGCCATCGGCACGACGCGACAGGCGTTCAGATGTTCTCACCACTGCTAGCGTGAAGGTTTCAAGACCTGAGTGGTACGGTCCGCCACTGAATTCTCTCAGCAAGGCAATGTGCCTCTCGCAAGTCTAGGTGTGATCTCCTACTTAAGCATAAATCAGTCGCTTAGAGTTGGGAGCTCGTAGTTATGAGCAACCAACGAAGAACCTCAAGGCTCGAGAAACCAATTTTTCTTAGCCTGCTGGTAGCCTCAGACAAATATCGACAGTAGAAAACAGAGAAGTTAGTTAATTAAATATCAGTCCAACTAAAAGAACAAACACACAGTAAAAAAGTAGTCGATTAATCGAGGGCGTACGCCCCAACAGACAGCTGTTCGGATGATACCAAGGATGCGTTCTATGACGCCCTCGTTGACCTTCTGAAGCAAACTAAACACTCAGACATCATCATACTAGCGGGCGATTTGAATGCCCAGCTTGGTCGGCTTTCCCCGGACGAGAAGCGGCTGGGAGGTATGTTTGGTGTCCGGGCACAACGCGCTGACAATGGTGACAGACTGCTGCAACTGTGTGCATCCCACGGTCCCTTAATTTCGGGCACAGCATTCCAACACAGGAAGAAGCACTGTGTTACATGGAGATCTTCGTGTGCTTCTCAGCCGTGGACGCAGTTGTATCATATAGCAGTCAGTTACAGGTGGCGCCACTCTGTTAAGGACTGTCGTGCCTTTTGGAGCAACCACCTGGACTCGGACCATGCTGTTGTGCGTGCCCGTTTTGTTTTGTCATTTACCCAGAGGACACACGCTCGTAAATGCAAAGTAATTAACTGGCATTCGAGCGATGAGGGTGTAAAGAACACCGAGAACACCAGAAGGCGTTGGTGAACAAGTTGCCCAGCAGTTCGGAGGCATGTGAGCGCGATCCCACACGAACAACTGGGACGATACATAGAAATCAGCCGCAAGCTTGATGAAATCATGCTAGTGACAGAGGTATGTTATTGAGGAGCTGTTCAAAATGCAGATAGAATACTAGGAATCTTTCGCGTCGCGTCGATAAACCTCAATGAACAAAGCGTCCTCGATCCCACTGGTCTGAAATCATAGGAATGACGACCGTCGAGAACTTAAACCGCAGGCTGAATTATATAATCCTAGCCGCAAGCGACACGTGAGCACTTACACTTGATGATGAACCAGCTCCGAAAGCACATGGGAAAGGGCCTTCTTTTACCTGGAAATTCGTCAGAGCCACTTTGTTGTTCTCCTGATCCGTGTTGGTACTTGGTTCGGTTACCTCGAATCGGTGTGGCCTGAGACCAACATTTGCACAATGGTTCATAGAGTCTCTCGACAAAAAAATGTCATCTCAAATCGGAACCATCAGATCGAGGAGAAGAGTCAGAATTACCACAGTGCGATGTGGACTGCTGAAAACGCTGTTTAGGTGCCACTAAACTATGTTTCTGAATATTAGATTGCTATCAAAAGAAGCTATGTAGACCTTCTCGAACATCATGGAGCTGCGAAGTCTACGGACGGGGAACCCACCGAGATGAGAGCACAGTCTCCAATAGTGGTACCAAATTGCTCACGCCGAGGACACAGAAGCGGCCAGCAGCGATCAGTACCCACGGGTATATCTTAACTTATTAACCCTTCAACTAATCACTTAGGGAAGCGATAAGAATAGAGACCGTACCTAGAGGACACTAGCGAACTCGTGCATTATCATACCAGGCTACGTCCATGCATCCTATGGGCGGACGGCGGGGTAAACTTTGAGAGATTGAAAGAGGAGAACGACTTAAAATCTCAAAGTATCAGCACTCCATATAAAGGGAGTAAGACCTGGGGAAAAACTTGAAGGAGCGTGGTTAATGTATTTCGCTCCACGCCTGTCCAAAAAGTCCACAAAGCAGGAAGTTATATCCAAACGGAAATGGCGATCATAAAGAAGCAGCGAGTTCTCACGGGTTTTCAAATAAAGAAACAGCAATCTAGGTGGAATGCCACTATAAAACAAATCACACTAGGTAGTGCCTGCATAGTTGGGTAATCCTTTGGCTTCTAATTGCTTCCAAGTTACTCACTGGCCTCATTTTACGTCGGCTCACTAAACCCAGAGAAAGCCAGATACGTGAAGAACAGGCAGGATTCCGATCCGGTCGAGGGTGCGTTGACCACATTTTTACCTTGCGACGGATCTTGGAACATCGGCACTCTTATAGGCAGCCGACGGTCGTGGTCTTTTTGGACCTGAAGGCTGCTTTCGATTCAGTTGCTCGTAACGTTCTCTGGAACTGTCTTCTTCGCAAGGGAGTACCAGGGAAATACGTGAATCTGTTGAGATCACTGTATGCTCACTCTGCAAGCAGGGTGAGGGTTTATGGACAGCTGTCTCGGCATTCATCACTTCTAGTGGTGTTCGTCAAGGGTGTCCGATTTCCCCTTTCCTGTTCAATTTTGTCATGGACGACATTTTGGAGGGTGCGCTTAAGGAGTCCAGTGGACTTGGTGTTGAGCTTCCTGGCGCTCGGTTGACCGATCTGGAGTACGCGGACGACATTGTCTTACTTAGCCCCTCTGCCGAAGACATGCAGACCATGCTGAACAAGGTGAATGACCGGGCTGGTTTGTATGGAATGCGCTTCGCACCTTCAAAGTGCAAAGTGTTACTTCAAGACTGGGGCATTTCCACTCCTACTTTCTTTATTGCAGGTAATCCGCTTGAGACTGTGGACAGTTTCACTACTTGGGTAGCACTATCTCGTCAGCTTGTAATATTGCTGATGAGATATCAACGAGGATAGCAAAGGCACGAGTTGCCTTTGCCAACCTGCGTCATCTGTGGCGTCGAAAAGACGTTCGATTGTCGCTGAAAGGAAGAGTATATAATGCTTGTGTGCGTTCTTTTGCTCTATGGTTCGGAGACGTGGCCTGTTCGCAAGGAAGATATCAACAAGCTTGCTGTATTTGACCATCGTTGTCTCCGCCAGTTAGCCCACATTAAGTGGACTGATCGCGTGAGCAATGCGGCAGTTCGCCGGCGCGTATTCCGGAACGCTCGGGATGCGCGATCAATTGGTCAACTACTCACGTTGCACAGCCTGCGATGGTTGGGTCACGTACTCCGTATGCCAGCTGATCGTTTACCGTACCGGGCATTATATACTGAGACCACCAACAGTTGGGTGAAACCACATGGTGGTCAAGCGACAACGTGGTCACGAAATATGAAACCCTGACTGCTCCACTGAGTAAAGTGGGTAGGTGTCGCCTGCCTGGATGGGGTCCTCGTGATCACTCAAACCGCTGGTTAGAGACGCTATCCGAGATGGCGGCGTGTCGCAGTCAATGGCGTACCTGCATCCATACCATTTCTAGTTTTTCCGCTTAGACTTCTATTAATTTTCAACCTTCTTAGTAACGTTTTCTAGGATATTCCACGTCACTGTTGAGGTGAGCGGCAGCCCGAGCCACAGTACCTTTTGGTCAGGCTCATGGCTGATATGATGATGATGATGAATTTAGGTTGTGGACCTTTTAATGCATAAAACCGTTGAATAAAGTCATGGATAAGTTCAAGTAACAGGTACTACGTTTTTATTTGTTTCTGCGCGTCTACGTACGCAGTAAGTCAGAAAAACACGAATAGGTAGGTAGATAAAAATAAACTGTCAATTATTCGTTTCTGAAATTACCCAGGGAAGTGTGAGTTAGTTAGTTGGTTTACAAAACCGCTAGTATGAAAATGTGTGTTATATTGGGAAGATCATTTCAAAACACATGAATTGTTAATATACTCTGTAAAGCATATGGGTTTGCAAAGCTCTCTACCGAGGCGATTATGCCTGGAGGCAGAGGGAGCCGGAGACGGAAGTGGGGAACGTGTCGGCAAACACGAGCGGTTCCGGGGACGGAACGCTTCTTGTTGACAGCTGATGGTGTGCGGTTGATAATCCGCCAGAAAACGCTCCTCTCATCCTGTCGATCGAAGTGACACTGCGTTTGCCTTTGGGGCTAACGGTGAAGAGGTTTTTTATGTCTCATGTGAGGACACGGGAGGGGCAGGTTATGTGATTGCAGTGGTTGACGTAAGCGACCTGTACGTACAAATACGAGTAAAAAAGACGGATTAACGTGTGTTTATGACTATTGATTGTTCTCCTGGCTGCACAACGCATAGTTTTTTTGTATGTGGTGCACCAAGCGAGCTGTGTAGCTACCGTAATCGTACGGTGTTGAAGGTGCGGGATGAGACGAGTTCACCTGGTAACCTAAGCGTGCAACCGAAAACTAGTTTGGTTGCATGGGCGGGATTTCGCAGACTGTAAACGCTTGAAGAAGAAAGCTAAAGGTCACCGTTGCTTATCAGCGAACTGCTGTCACACGGTATTGACAGTCTTATCGGAGGGGTCACGTACACTTAACAGCGGTGCATTATGGTCAGGGCGAACAAAGAAAGTTAAGTCGGTGGCCATATCCTTGAGCTCAATGAACGTCATGCATTCGGCTTCCATGAACTGAAGTTTGCATTCACCTCCGTGGAGGAGGTCGGTCATTAGCTCCATCATGTGGATACAGCGGGGTATAAAACGCCTGTAGTAGTGAACTGTGTATCGTGTGCTGAATTGAACCATCAGCGCGGCGGCGTATACGTATATCCAAGAAGTCCAACTGACTATTCATTTTAGTCTGCAATGACATTTGCAAATTTTGATGTTCGGAGTTGAATCTGGCCAAGATGTCAGTCGGATTTACGTTATTATCGAGTACGCATAGGATATCATCCACGCAACTTCTACAAAAATTGTATTGACCTACTGACCTCAGCTGTCCATGTTTCATTTTTGCCATAAAAATATCTGCTTACAATGGTCGAAGTGAAGATCCCATTGCGACGCTGTCTTTTTGTCGACAAATTGCTTCATTGAACCTAAGTTGTACGTTGTAAGTGCACAGATAAAGTAACCACCTAAGATCGATCGACGGTATCCGAATGTCTATTACTGTTCCCCGATGTAATCACATAGATATTCTATGGGCTGTTTTAACGGGACTGATAAATCGGGATAAAACAACGAGACAAAAAATAGTGATCGCTCGCTTAAATTGATATCTTTGATTGCATTCACCAGGTCAAACGAATCGCGTAAGCTGTGCTTCGAAAGTTTTTGCCTGATGGGATCTAGTATTTGTGATAACCGTTTGGCCAGTGAGTTATGTGGAGAGTTCCACATTTCCAACATTAGTCTGAGTGATACCCCAGAATTGTGAAGCATGTGTCAGTCCTTTGAGAGATTATGCGGTTTGCTCACTGTATGCGAAAATCAGTCGACTGACATAACCGCCCGCAGCAGTCATCATCATCATCAGAAATCAATGTCTTAATTACTGCGTCATCTTGCTAGGCAAGCTCTTCACTGTCAAATGAGTCAGACTGTAGAATCCTTGGCTTCAGACAGGGTCCCTGTATCTTGTTGTCTCGCAAGTCAGACTTTTGAGTCGGAGACTCGGGGTGGGGTCCTTCAATTCAACTCCGGAAGTATCAGAAGTTAACATTCTATTGACAGTGACAATATTCACCCATCACGACTTTCTCCTTATTGTTCACCCCCATTGTCTTCTGCCTTCCATGTGCCTTCGGGCGATAATTGTTTTCTAAGGCCAAGACAACCGGTAAACATTGGCGCCTTCAATGTCCGCACTCTCCGACAAGTCGGTCAGCAAGCTGCTCTGGCTAGTACTCTCTCAAGTCTGGAGCTTGATGTGTGCTGCGTGTCGGAGACGCGAGTCTACGATTCTAGCACCGTTATCCACTTGAGCTCACCTCTAGATAACTGTCGATTCAAGCGCTTTCTCTCAGGGTTTCTGGTGACGCCGAAGCTGAATCTCGCGGTCAAGCTGGAGTGGGAATCGCACTGAGTTCCAGAGCAGAGCAATGTTTGCTCGATTGGATCCCAGTGAACAGTCGCTTGTGCGCTGTCAGACTCAATACATCGGTAAGTCTGTCGACGCAAATCAGAAAGACGTTGTGTATTCATTATATCGGCGTACGCTCCAACGGACAGCTGTTCGGATGATACCAAGGATGCGTTCTATGACGCCCTCGTTGACTTTCAGGCAAACTAAACACTCAGACATCATCATACTAGCGGGCGATTTTAATGCTCAACTTGGTCGTCTTTCCCCGGACGAGAAGCGGCTGGGAGGTATGTTTGGTGTCCGGGCACAACGCACTGACAATGGCGACAGACTGCTGCAGCTGTGTGCATCCCATGGTCTCTATATTTCGAGCACGGCATTTCAACACAGGAAGAAGCACTGTGTTACATGGAGACCTCCGTGTGCTTCTCAGCCGTGGACACAGTTGGATCATATAGCAGTCATGCATTTTGGAACAACCATCTGGACTCGGATCATGCCGTTGTATGTGCCCGTTCGGATTCGTCATCTACCCAGAGGACATACGCTCGTAAATGCAAGGTAATTCACTGGCATTTGAGCGATGAGAGTGTAAAGAACGCTTACCAGAAGCTGTTGGTAAAGTTACCCAGTTCGAGTCAGGTGAGTGATCCTAACGAACACTGGGAACAAATCGCCGCAGCTATGAAAACATGCTGTGAAGAGGTATGTTCCGAAGGAGCTGTTCAGTTGCGACAGAACTGGATTTCCGTCACGTCGATAAACCTCATGAACAAGCGTCGCTCGATCCCACCTGGTTCTGAATATGATGACGACCGTCGAGAACTTAAACGCAAGCTGACTAAAAGCTTGCGCAAAGACCGTGAGCACTACTTGGTCGAACAGTCGAAAGAGATGGAAAGCCTTTTTATCTGGGAATTGCAGAAGGCTTTTTCCCTGATCCGTGGTTGTACTGGTCGTCGAGTCGGTGTAAGTGAGACCATATGTGAAAAAGATGGTTCACTTATCACCAATCAATCGCGTCGACTTGACAGGTGGGCTGAACATTTTGAGAACAGTTCAGCTGGCCTCGACCAGACCATGTGGACGACGGAGTCCGAATGGTAAGTTATTGTGTTCCAGTCTGCCATCCGTCGGAAGCAGAAGTGGCTCTGGAACTAAAATTGCTGAAACGTAACGAGGCTCTTGGTCCAGACCTCCTCCTTCCTCTTTTCAAGGATGGTGGGAGAGGTTGATATCAGAACTGACAAAACTCCTCCAGACGATTTGGGAGACTGAAGAGGTACCTCGCGATTGGTGCTTATCAACAGTAATTCCCGTTTTCAAAAAAGGCCCGAAGTCTATGTGACAACCACAGAGGTGTCTAGTGTTTTTGCGTCCAAGTTGTTCACTGACCTGATATTATGTCAGCTCACTAAGCTCGGGAAATATCGGATACGCGAAGAGCAGGCAGGATTCCGATTCGGTCGAGGATGCGTGGGTGACATTTTCACCTTACAAAGGATCTCGGAACATCGGCACTCTTATAGGCAGCCGACTGTCGTCGTGCTTTTGAACCTAAAATATGTCAATCTTTTGATATCACTGTATACTTACTCTGCAAGCAGAGTGAGGGTTTATGGACAAGTTTGTTGAATTTCATCATGAAGGACATTCTAGAACGTGCGATTGAGGAATCAAGGGAGTTTCGTGTTGAGCTTCTTCCCGGCTCTAGTTCCGGTGACATGGGGTATGTAAATGATATTGTCTTACTTAGCCCCTCTGCCGAAGACATGCAGACCATGCTGAACAAGGTGAAGTGACCGGGCTGGTTTGTATGGAATGCGCTTCGCACCTTCAAAGTGCAAAGTGTTACTTCAAGACTGGGGCATTTCCACTCCTACCCTCCTTACTGCAGGCAATCCGCTTGAGACTGTGGACATTTTCATTTACGTGGATAACACTATCTCGTCAGTCTGCATTATTGCTAGTAAGCTATCAGCGAGGGTAGCGAAAGTTCGAGTTGCCTTTGTCAATCTTCCTCATTTGTGATGATGATGATGATAAGAACAGACACTGAACATACTGTTTCCGTTGTTTCTTCAAAACGCGGGAGCACGTGGCCCGACGATCATGAATATAGCATTGTGTGAACTGTATCCGCTAGAAAGTAACCACCGATATCTCTCTGAACATTTTTTAGAGCTCAGTGGATTCGCGCAACCGTTAGTTTTAATCTACTAAATATCCTCACTGTTTCCTATTTTTCTCACAGAAATTGAAAAAAATGTTGATGAAGGATTTGGACCATGAAACACGTGACAAGGTTAAGCGTGCCGTGCATCTGTTAAAACAACGCGAAGCAACCTACAGAGACCGCACTTTCAGAAGACAGACAATGAAGGAGATCCACGAAGTGCAACTGAAACAGCTTCAGTCTGGAAAACGAGTGAAGTTT
>LOND01002685.1:14701-25767 GCA_014220965.1 Paragonimus kellicotti | reverse complement strand
GCCGGACAATGTGGCGATTATCCGAACGCGAGGATCGATAAGGCCCTGTTCGTCTGCGATCGCTACGCATTTGGTCGAGTCAAACCACCTGATTAATCAGACAGATTCATTCAAGCCAATCTATCGAATACGTGGGATACAATCGAAACAGGTCAAAGGTCGTATACTGTCAATTGCAGAGGCCATCGCAATTCGACTACACTCACCACCACTGTGCGCTCAAAAACGGCTAGTCAAAACATTGAACCTTCCATGGCCGTGTACGCAACCCCAGGATAGAATAATCGCATAGATGTGACGCATCTCTTGCAGACTTCATATAACTCACATGATCAATGTTATGTAACTAAGTCTCATGACCCAAACCAGACAGAAACTGTTGACTGGTATCTTTCGCTTCAGTAATACGCTATCTACCACCCCCATCTAACCCATATAAATGTGTTGTATTTAGCCTGATGATGAAACACCGAAAACGAGCTTGTTTGCTACGCGTTTCTTCTCATGACTAAACCGGGCATATTCAAAGTACTGAAACAAACCAAAGTGTGAATGGTCTGGCAAAGGTGTTGTTTTTCCGATCCTTTTAGTTTCGGCCGTTCAAATTGTCCATTGCAACCAAGCGGTCGTCAGGTAGTTACAAGACCTGTTAACTAGTGCAAGCAGAACTTGTGAGTCCCAGCAGCACCGATCAGCAATGGGTGGGCCTGCGCAATGCACGCAAGAACCGGTGAACGTCATAGACCTCCTTTTAGTCTACAACACCGCCACAATCAAGCGGTCTGGTAAGAACGCCTCATTATTCTAACGCCAACCGGATGACGGGCAAAGGTGCAATCGCGTCACTCTTAATACATATAGCAGCATACATAAGCGCAGTCCTGTGCAAGTGTGCATGTAAGTGACCCCATTTCTATTCCAGTTATTAGGCGTAACTTCTTGAAAAACATAGAAGTGAACTTTTAAACAGATCGAGGATACATACGCTACTGGAATGAATCTTCAGCAGCTCCAAAGAATACGTTTAAAATCATTACTGTTAGTAATTGCACACCCTTTTACTCCGTCGATCACGGTCGATTGATGGTAGTTGTGGATTACTCCCTCAAACGATGCCTGCACACATCTTCAAAAATGTATGTATCGCTGTCGGGCTTGCCGATATCTATTCCGGTAGCGTGTCGATTTCCGATGGGCGTAAAAGTTTACTTCTGAGTTCCTCGCAGAGTAGTTGCGCGTCGTACGTGATGGAGTCGACGTAGATCCATTTATAAACAGTAAGCGAGCCACCATGCACCACCCACCGCTTCTCTCGAAAGCTCTAATAGTGTCTGTATGCATCGAGGACTATTTACTGCATCTGTGTTCGTTACCCGTGACCGGTTTTTGAAGAATGCGATATTTTCAGTAGATCGCTCGACCCGAGACGGTGTTACAGGCAAAAAAAGAGACTGACAACTTTTAATGATTCGTGTTCACTAACCTCTGAGGCTCAGATTCGATTGCCTGATGAGACGAAGTAGAAACTCATGCAGGGTCTCGGCAATTGTTCAGTCACAATGATCAGCGGAAACAGTCGGAACTAAGGGAGCCGGAGGTAAGACAATATTGTCAGACCAACAATACATCAACTGTCCAGCTTTGTATGTTAGAATGAGTGGAAAAGGATAAATTTTGGCGTCCAGCGCAAAAAGCTTTGGAATGAATGAATGATGTTTCCTTTTGACTGGAAGAAACTTCGGAAGGAAGGAGTGTAGTGCTGCCTGTGAGCACTAGCTTCTAGCGACATGCAAGTTGAACCAACGAGTTATTTAAATAGCTACTTCAGGATGGACTTTCCGTGTTCCCAATGAAAATGTCCCGTTCATTTTATTCTTTTCTCTTGCTTACAGCGGAGCTACGTGCTGAACTCCGGGAGAAGCGACTAAAGGGCATGAGTCGAAAACAACGGGAAAAATACTTGATGCGACAACAGAATAAACAGCTGTACACAGGAACTGATTCGAAACCGTGATTCCATTACTTGTACAAATGTAACCAAAAGTACGGGCGTGATTTTCTACAAATGACCTTACATCGGTTTTATGAAGATGTTCCATTACTGATTATTCATCATAGAGAGCAATACATCAGTTGTCCTCATTGGTGCTTAACTGCCACAGTCATGAAAAAAGCAAACCCTTTACAGGAGAAGATAAGGAAAAAGAAGTGGGGAAATAAACTAACTGTTAAAAATAGCTAAGCCTGTATTCAACATCAGGGTGCCTACATCTTTTACACGAACGACCGAGCTGTCAGTGACTAATGACTAATTTTAGCTTCAACTAACACCTATTGTAATGTTCAATCTCCGGATCTAGAATAACCATTAAAATATGCGTATGAGAGTAGCGATGTGGTGCCCATTTATCCCAACACCATCTAGTGGCGTGTGTTGTGTGATAGTAGTATGCACTGTTCACTAACCATCACACGTAACTTGAAACGAATATCCACGTCTCTCCTCCACCTTGGCGTCAGCTTGAATGAAAAACTGCGGGTCCACAACATGATGAGACTGTCAGTAGCCAAAGATCAATCTGTACGCAATTCGAACAATTGCGCCTCCGTCGCAGCTGATTTTTTTGAAAGAGAGGATGACTGCCATCTGACAGAGTATAAACTACCAACCGTGAAACCATCCTACCCTGACATCATTATCCTATCAGTCATGAGCCTGACCAAAAGGTACTGTGGCTCGGGCTGCCCTACCCTAACAGTACGGCACTTGTCCATAACTGCTTAGTTCACAACCATAGTCGAAAGAGCTGCTTGTGATTCAGAGCCCTGTCACATGCATCTGGTCAGATATCTGAGAAACTGCCGGTTTTGATCAGAATGATCTTGACGTTAGTTACCTAGTGAGCCTGTCACAGTCAAGTTGTAACCATTTTTAAACGTCCACCCATTGATTCTCAGCCACTCAAAGTGCTCGCCGTTTGATAGCTTCGTGACAAGTCCATCTACATGTAATAGACCAAACCGCTTAGTCAGTGAACTCGGATTACGGAGATGTCCGCCACGTTACGCAAACTTTCCTAGATAGAGTAATTGTATACCGATCCGTGCTGAACCTTGTGTGTCCCCAAATGGTACCGCACAGATAACCTACTTTAAACTGCTTTCTGCATCGTCCGTCTCACGGTTATAGAGCCACCACCTGCTTATAAGCTACATTTGCTCATTTCTGCACAGATTGACATGATCGTTATTATAAGGGAGCACAGAACAACTACTTGGCCGTTTTGTTGATTAGGCCGCTCCGCTGGGTGGTGAAAAACATCCCGTCGTGTATCTTATATATCGCACTGTTAAACAAGAAAAATGAGCGCACAAACACCGATTGGTTGTGAATAAATGTTTCTAAACTCAATGTTGACGTTCACAAGCAAACAGGTTAAATCTTTTTTGGGCTTACTCATGGAAATGCTGGAAGAAATCGCCATATAGAACAGTCAGCGCGACGCTGCTTTACTGGGGGCTTTGTTGACATTTTGATCTTGCATGTATAGCACACGCCAAAGGAAGTGCATCCAGTCATAGTTACTTATGCGCGCATACCCGAAGCGTGAAAAAACGATAAATTTTGATCAATGAACGCGTATCACATTATCTCGGAAAACGAAAACGTCCACCTGACTTCAGCATTAATCCTGGAAGCGGACGTAAGTGAATTATCCCTTTCTAGACAAGGCGAAAGTGAATCCGGTTAAAGGCATTCACCGTAAACGTACTTGGACTGGCTAATCACACTTTCACAGACTTGCATTTTCCAGATAAAAAAACGCATTGATCCGTTGCTCGACGAGCACACAACAATCTGTTCCACCGAAACCCTGGGGAAAAAAGGTTTTATCGCCAATGTGCTTCGAGTGCACTGAACACTTCCCGATGAAAAACATTAAGATTGCTCTGGCAAGCCAGTAAGTTATCTATGCTGTCGAGAAGGCATTTACGGCTGCAATCCCGATGCCACAGCAGTCGGATTAATCAATCACATTTATTTTTCATTCCAAGAGATGTCCCTAGCAGCCACATTATGAAAGTGGCTCACAACTTAGATCGTGTCGAACTTTAATCTGCAGGATGAGCTGCCTGTTTACGACCAATCGGTGCCTGTATACACATTTTTTCGTAGCTATACAACAGAACAGGTGGTGACTAAACCACGGCTACTCAATCCACCGCTTCCCTCCGGCTATGAACAAATTGAAAAACATCCAGAAGTGAGAAGATAGACACTGGTAGACTTCGTACTGTTTCTTCAGTACCAAACAATAGCCAAATGTGTATACAAGACTAGGGGAGTGGAGGGCATTGCCGAACTGTTAGGTTCATGGAAATCTATGGCTAACACGTTGTTTTTGTACAAATAATGTAGAGTTGAGAATCGCACATTAGTGCCGTACTGTAACTCGGAATGTCGAATCGGGATGATTTGTGGTCAATGTCTGGCGAGAACAGAGTTTGCATGAACCCGGAATAAAGGGATTAAGCTGTGCAGTCACGTTCTGAACCCACCTTGACAAGTTTTCCTACATTCTAGAGTTCAAGCAGCTATCGATTCTGCCTGTGTAACTTTCGCCGTAGTTGCACACAGTTGACAAGTACAGTGTGGGTTGTCGTCATGAGGTTGGTCTCCCTTTGTCAACGGTAACGGTACCTAGCGAGTCCGGTCAAGGGCTGCAGCTGCCTTACGGATTCGTCTACTCAATGCGACAAGGCGTTTTCTGGTTGGAGATGCTAGTATCTAGTAGTGTCTGTCTTCCCACAGTCATATTCGAATTTATGAACGGAGCTAACTATTTTAAAATAGCAGTCGTTCGAAATACAGCGAGACCGTTTAATCTGTCCAGATTAGCTAAAAACAATCGCTTCCTGTTCCCGGTGTGGACAGCATTGCAGAACTGGCCTGCAAATCGTCATACAACCAGAGCGAAAAGTTGTAGTTTTCAGATATGTGCGTCACACATTGCGATGGAACACCGTTTTACAGTGCCTTGTCATTTCTTTTGAAAGCCAGATTCTCACAATATTTAGTCATGGGACATGCAACAGAAACGCCTCATTACTACACATCTATAGTCAAGTGAACGAAGTATTGTACCATAAATATGCTAGCACGTTCCTTGAACTTATATTTGATAGATACATTTAACACGTAGTAAATCACAACGAGTGGCAAACATGTCACAATATGGGAACACAAAAGTAATGTGCAAATTGAAGGGGGGGGGGGGAATGCGGGGTTACAGTGATGCACACAGCCTCACAACACGAGCGCCATTGACCCCTATTCTTCGTCTCATCAGAGAGCGTCCTCAACCAAGTATGTTCACTGTCCTTCGGACCCCAGCCATGATGCAGGATGTGCTCAACTGCAGCAGGTTTCATAGTGCGTGCCTTCACACCCTGAATCGAAGACATGCGCTGACCACCGGGCCGTCGCTTCTAGTCTGGCCCACCCTTCGCAAACAAGGCACGATGTGGCAGGCGGTGAGTTGACATTCGTAAGATGTGGCCAAGCCAACGAAGCCTGTGAGACGAGATTAGTATGCTTAAGGGTCGACAGAGTTTATCCGTTCCGAAAATACGTCAGTGAACTTTGTCACATCAGGGCGATGTCGTCTGCATACTCCGTCTCAAGGTCGAATGCTATCATATTCGCAATCTGTCAGGGCACACTCTAGGATCTCGTCTACTGCAAAGTTGAATAGGAAGAGGGAGGCTGGACAACCTTGTCGCACCCCACTTGAGATGCTAAAGGTCGGCGATACGCTGCCATAAGCTACAACCCGGCTTGATGCCTGACAGTAAATTGCTTTCAGGATGTTCACATACTCCACAGACACACTTTTCCTTGATAGACAGTCCCAGGATGCAGCGCCATTAACCGAATCGAAGGCTCCTCTGATGTCCAAGACAATTGATGACCCTCTAATATGAACGGCGAAGTTCAAGCATCTAGCGAAATGTGAAGACGTGATCAATGCAGGTACAACCAGGGCGAAACCCAGCTTGCTCCTCGCAAATATGTCTCGCTCAGTCTACGAAGTACAATGGTTGCGAACAACTTCGACGCAATAAAAATCAGGTTGATCCCTCCGTGATTTGCGTGAGTCCTTCTCGAAAACGTGAACCATGTTAGCCAAACCCGTCACTTGAAACAACTTAACTGATTCAGAGTTTCCAGAGCAAACTCGTCACTTCTCTAACTAAGGCTGGATCTCCATCTACAAAAATGGCAGGGGGAGTTCGTCAAAACTGGATGCCTTGGGACGTTTCAGAAGCTTCATATTGAGAGAGACTTCTGTGCCCGAGGGCGGAAAAACATCAACAAATTGATGGACACAGACAGAGTCCGAAGGCGTATTCTGTGGTGCGGGTGGCTAGTTGAGCTGCTGTTGGAAGTGCTCAGCCCCAGCGTCCAAAGCGTCAGGTTCGCCAATGACTTCTCAGGTTACGTCGCTATCCTCTGGTTTCGTATCGCCAGTTGCTCGGATAGGATGGAAAAACTTTCGAGAGTTCTCGATGGTAGCGGCTTGTTTCACCTCGATAACGCGTTATCCACATGGGTTCGCGATTCTTTCGTAATTGCTTCCGGAACTCTAGGAGAGTAGCTTTGTCGGCCGAGTTGTACTCAGTGGATGGTGAAACATTCCGGCAAGCGTCGGGAAGTTCAAATGATCGCATAGAGACCCACCGGTTGGCAAATATCAAGTAGCAATACCACACGAGGCAGTACCACATTTATGCATCACATGCCCAGTTTACTTCAACGTCGTCTGATGAGTGGGGACCGAGACCAGAGGCGAGCGCACACTGGTAAGCGTAAAGTGCCTGTGGTCCTGCCAGTTTAGATACGTCAATTTGTGGTTGACAGCAAACTGTCCTCCCACCAAAGCGCAAAGCGAACTTGGCACATAACAGTGCATGATCGGAATCCACGCAGGTGTTCCAGATTGACTTGCAATCTTGGAAACAGCCACGCCACCGATAGCTGACGGCCATGTGGTCAATCTGTGTCCACGATTGACTCGGTGATGGAGGTCGCCAAGTGGCGCATTGACGCCTAGAACGTCGAAAATTAGTACTTGCCAGAAACAGACCGTTATCAGCACAGAGCTGCAACAAACGTTCACCGTTGTCTGTTCGACAAGTACCGTAAGAGTGTGGAGCACCTAAGTCATGCTCGTTAATACTTAGTCTGCTTACTTGAACTTTCAAATCTACAGTTAGCTCTGTAATGTCCGCGCGCTGCGTGAAAGGTTGGTGAGCTGGTGATAAAAAATAATCTTCGACTACGTCTGGACTACAGTCTGTGGGGACATATGTCGCAACAATAAACAGACAGCGTTTGTGATGGGCGCCTCTCGATGCTCTAACCGTACCTTCGAGTCTGACAGCGCAAAGGCGGCTGTTGACGGGAATCCAGTCAGGCAGCGTCTTCTCTGCGTATGCGTTAAGGGCGATTCCAACAATGACTTGCGTCGCAGGGTCTCCAGACTGGCGCATATCGTACTCGCATGATGAGGTGGCTGACGGAGATTGAAGTTTCAGCACTCAGCTGACTACCTGAGGCCATGTTTCAACAAGACAGATATCGATGGCGAGGATCTTCAAAGTATGTGAAAGAGCTGCCGCCAGGTGGCAAACTTAAATGGTGTTCGGAGGGGGAGGGGCGAGTAAGGGTTTGTTTCCTCCAGATAAATGAACCTTGGTGTTTGATATATTATCATTCTGGTATTACTGTCGTCGTCAGCGGCAAACGAGGTAAGTCCCTGGTGTGTGCATGAAAACAAAACTGGAGGGTCACCAAGTAAAGAGCTATTTGACAAAACAGGAGGAAACTAGACGGACGGTGGAAGGTGACATAGAAGCGAAGCCGGCCGCCAGCATTTCCGCCAAAACGTTGTGATAGAACGACATGACAAAATTCATCATTAATATCCATGCATAGTCTTGAAGGCAGAATACTTCATGGTTGCCCAGGACGGAGAACAGGGTTGGTTTGAGCGGCTTAATCCAGAGCCTTTGGCTCGAAAGAAACCTAAACCACAGGGCAGCCGGGCGACAAACCGGAGATTGAAGTCCATTGGGGCCGGTGACCAGCAGTGGCTTGATATAGCTTCCAGTGCATCCACTGCGCGCAGCAGTGCTCAGAATCAGACATCAATGTCTTATTCACTGCGCCCTCGGGCTAGGCAAGCCCCTCACTGCCAAGTGAGTCAGACTTTTGAGTCATTGGCTCCGGGTAGGGTCCCCAAAGAAAACCCTGTATCCTGTTGTCTCGCAGGTCAGACTTTTGAGTCAGAGACTCGGGGTGGGGTCCTTCAATTCAACTCCGGAAGTATCAGAAGTTAACATTCTATTGACAGTGACAATATTCACCCATCACGACTTTCTCCTATTGTTCACCCCCCATGTCTTCTGCCTTCCATGTGCCTTCGCGCGATAATTGTTTTCTAAAGCCAAGACAACCGGTAAACATTGGCGCCTTCAATGTCCGCACTCTCCGACAAGTCGGTCAGCAAGCTGCTCTGGCTAGTACTCTCTCAAGTCTGGAGCTTGATGTGTGCTGCGTGTCGGAGACGCGAGTCTACGATTCTAGCACCGTTATTCATTTGAGCTCACCTCTAGATAACTGTCGATTCAAGCGCTTCTCTCAGGGTTTCTGGTGACGCCGAAGCTGAATCTCGCGGTCAAGCTGGAGTGGGAATCGCACTGAGTTCCAGAGCAAACAGGTGTTTGCTCGATTGGATCCCAGTGAACAGTCGCTTGTGCACTGTCAGACTCAATACATCGATTAGTCTGTCGACGCAAATCAGAAAGGCGTTGTTTATACATTATATCAGTGTATGCTGTAACGGACAGCTGTTCGGATGCTACCGAAGATGCGTTCTATGACGCCCTCGTTGACTTTCAGGGACAAACTAAACACTCAGACATCATCATACTAGCGGGTGATTTTAACGCTCAACTTGGTCGTCTTTACTCGGATGAGAAGCGGCTGGGAGGTATGTTTGGTGTCCAGGCGCAACGCACTGACAATGGCGAAAGACTGTTGTAGCTGTATGCATCCCATGGTCTCTATATTTCGAGCACGGCATTTCAACACAGGAAGAAGCACTGTGTTACATGGAGACCTCCGTGTGCTTCTCAGCCGTGGACACAGTTGGATCATATAGCAGTCATGCATTTTGGAACAACCATCTGGACTCGGATCATGCCGTTGTATGTGCCCGTTCGGTTTTGTCATTCTACCCAGAGGACATACGCTCGTAAATGCAAGGTAATTAACTGGCATTCGAGCGATGAGAGTGTAAAGAACGCTTACCAGAAGGCGTTGGTAAAGTTACCCAGTTCGAGTCAGGTGAGTGATCCTAACGAACACTGGGAACAAATCGCCGCAGCTATGAAAACATGCTGTGAAGAGGTATGTTCCGAAGGAGCTGTTCGGTTGCGACAGAACTGGATTTCCGTCACGTCGATAAACCTCATGAACAAGCGTCGCTCGATCCCACCTGGTTCTGAATATGATGACGACCGTCGAGAACTTAAACGCAAGCTGACTAAAAGCTTGCGCAAAGACCGTGAGCACTACTTGGTCGAACAGTCGAAAGAGATGGAAAGGCCTTTTATCTGGGAATTGCAGAAGGCTTTTTCCCTGATCCGTGGTTGTACTGGTCGTCGAGTCGGTGTAAGTGAGAC
The DNA here is from genome assembly GCA_014220965.1 of Paragonimus kellicotti. Lineage (NCBI taxonomy): Eukaryota > Metazoa > Platyhelminthes > Trematoda > Plagiorchiida > Troglotrematidae > Paragonimus > Paragonimus kellicotti. Next base: position 16,017 of record LOND01002685.1, on the reverse strand, counting down.
CATATGTGAAAAAGATGGTTCACTTATCACCAATCAATCGCGTCGACTTGACAGGTGGGCTGAACATTTTGAGAACAGTTCAGCTGGCCTCAACCAGACCATGTGGACGACGGAGTCCGAATGGTCAGTTATTGCGTTCCAGACGGCCATCCGTCGGAAGCAGAAGTGGCTCTGGAACTAAAATTGCTGAAACGTAACGAGGCTCTTAGTCCAGACCTCCTCCTTCCTCCTCTCAAGGATGGTGGGAGAGGTTGATATCAGAACTGACGAAACTCCTCCAGACGATTTGGGAGACTGAAGAGGTACCTCGTGATTGGTGCTTATCAACAGTAATTCCCGTTTTCAAAAAGGGGCCCGAAATCTATGTGACAACCACAGAGGTGTCTAGTGTTTTTGCGTCCAAGTTGTTCACTGACCTGATATTATGTCAGCTCACTAAGCTCGGGAAATATCGGATACGCGAAGAAGCAGGCAGGATTCCGATCCGGTCGAGGGTGCGTTGATCACATTTTTACCTTGCGACGGATCTTGGAACATCGGCACTCTTATAGGCAGCCGACGGTCGTGGTCTTTTTGGACCTGAAGGCTGCTTTCGATTCAGTTGCTCGTAACGTTCTCTGGAACTGTCTTCTTCGCAAGGGAGTACCAGGGAAATACGTGAATCTGTTGAGATCACTGTATGCTCACTCTGCAAGCAGGGTGAGGGTTTATGGACAGCTGTCTCGGGCGTTCATCACTTCTAGTGGTGTTCGTCAAGGGTGTCCGATTTCCCTTTCCTGTTCAATTTTGTCATGGACGACATTCTGGAGGGTGCGCTTGAGGAGTCCAGTGAACTTGGTGTTGAGCTTCTTCCTGGCGCTCGGTTGACCGATCTGGAGTATGCGGATTACACTATCTTATGTACCGGGCATTATACACTGAGACCACCAACAGTTTGGATGAAACCACATGGTGGTCAAGCAACAACGTGGTCACGAAATATGAAGACCCTGACTGCTCCACTGAGTAAAGTGGGTAGGTGTCGCCTGCCTGGATGGGGTCCTCGTGATCACTCAAACCGCTGGTTGGAGACGCTATCCGAGATGGCGGTGTGTCGCAGTCAATGGCGTACCTGCATCCATACCATTTCTAATTCTTCCTCTTAGACTTCGTTTATTAATCTTCAAGCTTCTTAGTTGCGTTTTCTAGGATATTCCTGTCACTGTTGAGGTGAGCGGCAGCCCGAGCCACAGTACCTTTTGGATCAGGCTCATGGCTGCTATGATGATGAGTGGTTCGGTCCATACGCTCTTCGAATGCATTCCATCCATGCAGGG
>LOND01002684.1:39682-52976 GCA_014220965.1 Paragonimus kellicotti | reverse complement strand
CTTACGATTGTAAGTTATCTGCTTGCAAGTGTTTTCTATGATATGGACTGAGAATATTAGGCATTCACCAAAAATAATGTGGTCGCTCGTTTTATGTGCTCACACATGATCAAAGTGTTGTCTGCGACGTGTTTCTCGCTACTGAACTGGCCGTTTGACTGACGAGTGTATGGTGGAAGCTACACGAGGTCGTAGAAGGATGATGAAACACGCGGACCAGAGAATATCATGTCACCAACTGCACCAAATATCTTATACCACAAACCTTTCCAATCGTAATGAGAGTGCATTGGTTGGTTGGCCGCTCCACATTGCCACATTCTGGAGTGCATTAACGAGGAAGGTTACCGGGTACACATAAGAGAACAGCCGGATAAAGAGTAGTACTAAGACATTAGTGTAATCTAGTAGGGCGTTGTTTGTTAATGTACAATTGAACATACCTACGTCTGATTGTACTGTTGCATATACCGCTGTCGCAGTTATATACTGTAGCAAAAATTTACTACAAGTTGAGGACAGGATACGAACAGTCTTCGTTGGGTCAATCACATGCTGTGACATCAGAGAACGCCTCGTAGTTGATGATGCCGGATATTTCCAGGTGTTCCTTGTCAAGCTATTTGATGATTGTGTAATTGCTCGGTGAACTCATTTTGATATAGATCAGGCAACTCCTGCCAGTGTAGGGCTTGAGTGTACGAGAATGCGTCAAAATGATGGCTTCTACTACAAGATCGGGTGGTCGAAAATACTAGGCACCATTTATTTTTCCCAGAAAAACAAGGGGCTTAAGCGAAAACCAGTGGAAACGCAAGTGTTCAGCTTTTGTGTAAAAAGGTGTTCTTTGCTGCCATGAGTTTGAGTCGCTAATCGACAGGGTTGCTGAAACTTGTTTGGAACCCGGAAAATTATTCTTGGCTGTTCGTGTCGGTTGATACAGATTTCCACAAGCCGATTCGAGAAACAATCATTCGTCCATAAATGATCATGAGCCTGAACATTACTCGACCTCTTTTACTACCTTGGCATGGCAGCCAGTTTTTGTGCAATTCGGTGGTCCGAAAAGTTATGCTTATATGTGTTACAGGCCACCAACCATGAACAGGTCGAAGGGGATAAGCAGAAGAAGGACAGTCTCATAGGGTCATATTGTGATGGATTATCAAGCAGGAGGTGAGTGTCCCAACACTTGGCGGAATACCTCAACGCGGAAGGGAGGTCCGTCCAAAAGGCCACAGCGACCGGATGAGTCATCGCTCGACTGGATCGGATCAACGGGCGAGGCATGGCAGGCAAAATAGGATGGATGACCTGATCGGGGCGCGGTTATTCCAACACTCAAAGGAATATCTCGACACGGCCGCGGAATACAGTCAAAGGCCACAGTGGATAGATGGCGGACAACACGAGCGACCGGACGAGCTATCGCTCAACAAGATCGGACTAACGGACGAGGAGTGGCAGGCGGAAACCCCAGTGGAAGACGTAGATCAGACATATAAACCGGGCAAAGGAAAAGGCCGGGGGGGGCAACCCCAAACGGGACGTGTGAACGGAAACCTGGGCGTGTTGTGGACTGGAATGATGACTCATAAACGCGAGCGCATGCGTAGCGTGGTAACTATCGTGTTGGACAATAAAGATTGTGCTTTATTGGACGCCTTCTCGCTATAAACTGTAGCAAACGTAGACAGATGCACAGAAACAATCTTAAATAACATATGAAACTCCTTGTGTTTTCGGCGTCCAGTATTGCCCTGCAACAGCTCATACTTTTCTCTCAACCAGACGTTCTTCAGTCCGCAGCGAGTTAACAGAGAGCACCACAGAATGTGGATCAGTTAACCCTCATGGCTTGATTCATCAGTATGTTTGTGCATGCAGAAGAAATCTAATTACTATATCTTCCTGCAACTCCCGTGACCGTGACAACGTGGTTTGGTGGATAAGTGATTGGACTACAAACTACTGTCTATTTAGAAGTCGTGGGTTCGGTTCTCAGACGTGAATGGTGCTGGTTAAATCCAAATAGGTTGAGGTGGCGGTCCGCCACCTCGTTGGTGGTGATAGGTGTTCTGTATTTGATGCTACCTTGGTAGCAAGTGAACAGGTGTGCGGCTTCGGCCTTTTCTTTATTTGCCTCGTGTCTCAAAATTTTGTACGCTTGACTTGTCTACAGTAAACGCCAGCAGAGATGTACCGAAGACTGCTCGAGCACCAGTTGTATAAAGTCGGTATTTCCTTTGCTTCACGCTATTTGTTCTGTCTAAACAATCTAAGGAAAGCAGTTATTTCCCCACTGTTTACCACTTATACAGATAGGCACTGCATAATGTCCTTAGTCAGGCTATCATATTTTTGTAAGCGATTTTCTGATGTATATATAACTTCTGTCCCCTCCCTAATACGGGAACGATCAACCGGAGCGATTGTTTCTCTGCGTGAGTTGACAATGCGTTGGTATGGGAACTGACGATCGTATCCGCGCCCAGTTAACACTGTGCGTCACCAGTTTCACTCAGATTGTGCGTTTGAACGTGTCCACAATCTCAGCTTTGGCCGTAGCTAGCACGGCCGCACGCACAATCGGCCACATGGGTGCGCCTGCCACCCGCTCACACATGCAAGTTGGTATAATCCATGTGGTCGCTAGAGTTGCGGGATTGGGCACCTTGTTAGCCAGTTTAAGGACGGGAAAGAACAGCAGGAGTAGAAGCTGCCACAGATCGTCTGGATTACTTGGCTTGACCAGGTGTCTGTCCAGTGTACGGAACAATAACAACTGATTATCGTGCTACGACATAAGGTGTGAAGATCGATAGTTTTTAAACGCCCGATCAAATTTGGATGCATGTAATTCCATTTCCGTTGGACTACCTGTGATCAATGTGATCTGTAACTAACGTTGTCTCGTCCGCTCGCAAATTATACAGTTTCACGTGTCATCAGGACAAATGCCGAAGCGGCAAAAGTTAAAAAATCATATTGAACCACTAATTTCTGGACGACGGTGACAGTGGGCTTATCCAACCGAGTCCAAACATTAAACCCCAACGGTCTGTCATATGCTGCAGTTTGTGTCGCAGATAATCCTGTAGACTGCTGACATCTCTGCGGCGTAACATATAGTCCAACTATACACCGTCCCGACTTGTGTGTTTTGCATTCCTATGAATGGAGTTGAAGTGGGATCACACGATTACGTTTCTTTCGATTACGTGTTGAAGATGCATGTCGTTCACGTGCCGAATGAGTTTTATGGTTGATTAAAGCTGTTTACTGGTCTACGGAGGTGTATTTCCTTTTGTGCATTAAAAGTACTATCGTTCTTTATAGAGTCTAGCATCCATCTTCCTTTGCGGACCAGCAATAGGTGGCTCCTTTGAAAGGCAAATAGCATCTTATTTATTCACTCAACTAACCGCTAACATCCAGGTAAAGTACATCTTTTCGTTCAAGAAGATATATGGTCTGAGCGAAGTTGGGTTGTGATCCTTTGCATCTTCACTGGGAAATCCAGTGTGGATTCACACAGCCACCCATAGCTCAAGCCACATCTGTTGCGCCGCATTTCAGCGATCATGTACACCCATGACTGTGTTACCTAGGCCATGGTTTGCGCAGTTGGCCGCAGATACACACATATCGTATCACGAATAGTTGGGATATTAAGTATTGTGGTGACCACAAAGCAACTGGTCTAGTAGCAATGAACAATCTCATCTTCATTCGGTTTTCATAGGTTATTTTCTATACATGGAGCGCTGTGAAACGAAAGAATCTTGTTGGTTGTGTGCTGTCTCGGTAATACAAACGAGTCATAAACGGAATGAAGTTGACCAACAGAATAACAGACGCGTTGGAACCAACAGAATTCTTTCGTTCTCATTACGTTTCATTTATATAAAGTAACCTAGGAAAGCCCCGTACAACTTAGATTGTTCAGTGTTATTCCTATTCGTCGATGTGCCGGTTGCTCGTGCAACCGATTTTGCTTGGCTGTGACATTCATGCTAATAGTTGCTGATATTGAATCGACGGATTCATCTAATCCAATCCGTTTATATTAAACTGTTCAAAGATTTGGGGTACTAAATTAGAAGAAAATTTCCATTTCACATTGGTAGTAATCTTTCGCTTATAATCTCATGACTCACCCGATTATCCGGACAGTGTGAATCAACCATGTGGTGTAAGGAATGGTTTACTTTATATCAGAGGTAATGAGAGACCCACCCATCACTGAATGTACCTAACAACCGTTTACAATAGTAATGACTTACTCTCCAGATGGCACGTTATGAATGTTGCGTTTAGTATGTGTACGTGGTTCGATTGACTCCAGCCGTTTTTATTTTTAGCGTTGGTTCGTGACGATTCGCATCCTATTTTGCTCAACACTTCTGCTACAAAGTAACCCTTTGCTGTCCACCATCCTACTGTGATTCTTGGAAGCGGCACGTTTTTGACGTTTATCGTTCAAACTTACCCGCTCAAGTAGGTAGCCAAGAACAAACGCACTTATCTCTTCATGTCTGGTCCTCGTCAATAAAACGATACTAACCGTTCCTGCCCATTATTTTAACACGACCCTGAACGTTCCTGTCGAGTGATCGACTTCATCAGTGACGGGCAGTGATCAACATCATATATGAACACAAATGACAGTTACCTTGAGGGTATTGTGTAACCTTTGAACGACAGTTTATACCGTACTCCGTTTGATGTTCATTCTTCGTTTTAAACAACTGTCTGTTCTTTCCGTGATGACTCCTATTGCCATCTTACCCCTTTCCACGTTTACATTCATTACTGTCAGAATGACGTCTGTTCTCTCACAGTAGCTTCAATATTTCGACAATCCTGCGTCTTGCTTGACGTATTTGAGTCCGATCGATAGTTTAGCACTTTAAATTCCCATGGATGTAATATGCTGTACTAGTCAACTCTTAGTCCACTCATTGCAACCAGAACGGTACGTGACTGATCTTGAGGTTCTAGCTTTGGTTTTCGTACTGGGTCGTTGCGTTACTCCTCATTAACTTGTCTTGCTTGGTGTCAACGTGGCTCGGCCCAAAATGACGCGTTGACCATCAGAAGGGCTACATTTTTGCAGTTAGCGTGTAACCTTGTTCGGTTTTTGTTTACTGAGTTCACCATGTACTGAGTACCATGGTCCTAGTGCTTTACGCAACCTCTGAACCGAAACTGTCCAGCGACGCCATTGATAACCTAATGGTTTTGGTTCTCACTGATCGTTAACTGCCACACAACCACGGGAACAGAAAGCAAACCCTGTACAGGAAGAGAGGAAGAGAAACAAGCAGAAGGGAGAAGGGACCTAACTACTAAAAATAGCTACGTCTATATTCAAACGTACAACATCAAGGTGCCTACACCTTGCAAACAAACAACCGAGCTGTGAGTGAAAGTAAGGCGTCATCAGCCTATTTGGTTGAAATGAATGAATTTGAAATAACGTCAACGCAAACCTGCAGTCAATGATTGTGATTTCTTAGCTCGCAGCATTTCTTCACAGCTTCTCGGAAGAGGTCTTTTGTGACGTAAGCAACATTTAACGCCATCCGACCTCCTTTCTCATACCGAGTGTTACACTGTTTTTACTTAGTTGTAGGATAAAAATAACTTGGATTTGACTGAAAGCTACTGAGGTACATCGTTTCTGTATACACCAGTCCTTTCCAACATGAGTAACTCCCTTTAAAACAACTATTTCTGTTAGGACCTCTGATTTTGTTACGTGTATAGTGTGCTATAGAACTTTCCTGAGCACTTCGGCCGTCCGGTATGTGATTTTTTTTGGAAAACCATTGTACGCAACAAAACATTTGGAGTTTGTTACAATGCCTTAGTTAACGTGGTCCATACTCCTTTTTCTCTGCATCTAGAATCGCCGAAGCTTTGGTCGCCAGTCAGGAATCACATCTTCAGTCATCTGTTGCCTCACAACTGTCGACCGAAGGTGCAATTGAAATGAAAGCTCCTGCCACGACTTTTTGTTCTGTACTGTCCGGTGAACAAGCGGTGAACGAACCCATGCTTGAAGGCAGTGAAAAATTGTCCCGCATCCGTCTTTCGTGTTCACTAGAATGTTCGACACCTAGTCCACGCTCCGTGACAACTATCTCTGCGCGGACGCTCAGTCCGAATTCTTCTAGCGCTAGTCCACATTTGGCCATGCATTCACCTACATCATCTGTCACTAATTCCTCACCGACCCATTGTCGAGTAACCGGTCAGTTGCACCAAGGTTTACTGTACAACCTGCTAGTCAATTCGGAAACTAGTCGAAGTCAGTCACGCTCCCCACTGCCCTGTACCAGTCCCTTACTAACTCCAGTTGGAAGCAGCTCACCAGCGCAAACGCCTTCGAGTCTCAAGATGATGACCGAATCGAATGATGCTATGGTCGAAGATGTTCGGGTTGGCTCTACAGGAACAGTCGAGATAGGAACCGCAGTGTCGAATACACTCGTGTCGTGGCCATCATTAACTTCAAAATTGAAGGATATCGTGACACATTCAGACCCCCGCTCTCAGCAACCTCCAGTTTCAAATGCTGCCAGACTGGCAACCGTCCATTCTAACTCACGACACCGGGCGAACTCTTTTGGGTGCAAAACGTCCATCAGTCGACCGTACAGTCGTCCGCATGCGGCAAGCGTAGGCGCGGCTTCCGACCTCTACCCGGCCATTAAACTCAAACTACAGAGTTGTCGACAGTCTCAAGTCGCCGAGAAGGATCCGTCTATACTCAGATCCCGTCTAAGTTTGCGCTATCGTACCATATCCAAGTCTCAAGAGAACACTTTCAATCCGAACGGCTCCGCAGATGCAGGTCTACATTGTCTGAGTGTGTCACAATCTCAGCTTACCAGTCAACAATCCTCCTGTTTGTCCAGTCCAAGGATACTTCATCAAACGCAGTCGGCACAGGCCAGATTGATGACTTCATCAGGACTTGCGCCACCTGTGTGCACTTCTTACAATTCATCGGGTTATTGCTCAGCTGGAGCAACCCATTCGCCGATCCCGTCTTCTCAATCAGCTGATTCAGGGCTAGACGAGCCAGTGGATTTGACCAGTGGTCTTCTTCCCAACCTAGTGGGTCAACAACAACCACCTCGATCGTTGCCATCAGCAGTGATGATGACGACCTTCTCAGACCTGACAAAACCGATCACAACAAGTTGCATCGAATCGCCTCATTGGGTTCAGCTGGCAAAGAAAACTGCTCGCCCGGTTCAGGCCCGCATTACGGAGTGGCTGAGACAGGTGACGGAGTTTGTGGCGTTGTCTGCCCCACTGATAAGTACCATGAAACTTGGTCAGTTTCCAGTTTCAGTGTCTCCCAGATCAACCTATCTTCGTCGTAACGAACTGAATGGTCACGGACCTGACAGAGACATGGAATTCTGGTTGTCACTGCTTGCGGGCTGTTGGCATCGATTACTGGCACTGAGCATGGTTGAGAACGCGTTAGATTTGGTCGTGGTGGAAGACAAGTCTACACATGTGCTCCCGGTTGCGGGCGGTGCTGATATGGACCAATGCAGCATACCATGGTTGTTGTTTTTTGGGAAGAACGGGCTGGAACTAGACGCAGTCCGTCTCGCTGAGACAAGCAGGCCGGACAGGCAGTTTGCCACCGGCCTAGCTCAATTAATGTCAGAGCTACGCCAAGCTGCGTTGAGCCCACAGGAATTCTATCTGCTGCGACACGTGGTTCTATTGACGGGTAAGCAACCATTCACACTCCTGCTGCAAGCACTGTCTTTCCTCGTGTTTTGGTGGCCTCCATCCATTTTTAATTTTAACCCGTTACACAAAATCTCACCCCATGTCCTCATCCAACGGTTTTTAGTGTTCCCTTCGAAATAACACAAAGTTGATCGTAGTCATAGTAACGAATGAAACAAAACTAGCCATACTTTGTACTTTGTGCACCACCACCACGCCTTTCCATTCACGCCATCTATTCATCGATCGGTCTGCCTAGGCGCTACCACCCAAGTCCGTTTTGTGGCACTGGCCATTAATTGGGACGATGTATCCAGCTTTCGGATTCCTAGCCTTGTGACCGACTAGCACGACAACAGCGACAACAACGACGATGCAGTGGTGATTCGGATTTGCATACACCCTTTGGCACACACAAACAAATACACACACATACATGGTCGAGTAGACGCACGCGCTTTTTGACATGAATCAGCTCCCGGACGCACGAAATGACCTTACCAGGACGGCAGTACGGGAAAAGTCCACGTTCACCCCAGGTTGGCCGCTTAGTTGGGGACGGGTTGGGAACGTCGAACGACTGGCTGGCTAGCTGACCAGCTGTTATCGCGAAGCCCCAGATGCTGCGCGTTTAACAATACAATTCATAAGTATTCTATTAACCAGCGTCTGATTCTAACATAATTTGATTTGTTAATACCGACCACTAGGAAATAGTTCTCTGTTTGCCCCAGTCTATCATATTCAAAAGTTTTTGGATCAAATTTCCATCAGACTTTATTCGTACCACAATTTTGCATATTGTACGGTCAGATTTCTGTTATCTTCATTAATATTCCCGTGTACAGCTCAAGAACCATCGGCGATTCCTACGCTTGGACTGAATGTAATTCGGGCTTCGCGGTGTATTCAAGCACGTTCGGAGTCACCGCCGACCGTGAAGGTCACTAGTTGCCTGTGGCAGAATGGATCGGGTAATGGCCTATCAACAGATTGTATCACAAACACAACTAGCAGCCCCGACAAACGACAATCCACAAATCTGGTTCCATTCGATTTGGCTTGTTTGGTGTCTGGCTTGAAAGCTCTGAGCACCTTGTGCCCATATGGAATGGCCAACTTGTTTTGTACCCACTTACGCACTGGATCCCCCAGCTTGAACCGTACTTTTCTCCTTGAACTTCATGCTCGTTTTGGAAACGCAATGAGTGAACTGAACGGTGCGAGGCCACCCGTCACCACAATTGTCGGATTAGATGAGGTGTGCTCGGATGAGGCAGCCCAAAATGGGACAAGCATCCTTGAACAGCTGTTTGACAATTCTTAGTCAGCCCCATGGTTTCCTTCCACCGAGACCTCCTCCCCCTCCGTCTAGCTCCTGCTTTCCTGCCCGGTGTATTTTCCACACACTTTTTTGACGAATCCTGGTGTAATTTTTACATTCGTTGCTTCTTTACTCTACTTAGCAAATACACATCAAAGGAATTGGGTAAAATGTTGTGAAACACGTTTCAATCATGGAACACTATTCGTGCTTTCCCGCGTTACCCTCAGGTCTGTTTTTTTCTTAATGATCTCGTCCTGTTTTCCATGTCCAAATTCGTCTGCCTCTTTTTGGCGATAAATCTATAGGCTTTTTCACAATCGGGTTTCCATCTGCACACACCCATACCCTGGCAGGGATTGTTAATCCATCATTCGTTCCCCTCCCGTATCATTCGAACAGTGCTCAGGTGTACTTGTTCCCCTGTTTATACACACGTGTTTACTCACGATACGTGTTCTCGAGCTTGTCTTCATGTGTTTGTTTCTTTTCGTTTTGTTTCTTACTGTTTACTGTCCCGGTTATTAACGCATACGCACACACACACACACACACACACACACAACCCACAAGGATACGTCATTCCGAGGGGCCATTTCTCGTTCTGACCATTTCCTAATGAACATGTGCATATTGGCCAACCGAGTGCTTTTAATCGGACTCATCATGTGCCTATCAACTCCACGGTGGATCGATATTTTGTGCTTGCGTCCTCTAGTTTTTCAGGTTTTTTTCTACACTGCCTTGATCATGCCTGTGCGCCCAAACACCTGCGCATTCACGCACAAAAAGACAGTGTGCGTGTAACAGAGCGGGGTTAAATTGGTCCTGTCTATCGCTCCGGTGGTGTTTGTTGCTACATGATTTTTATTCACTGCGATCAGTCCCTGTTCTGCTGTATTCACCAGTGTTTGTCAATTCGCACAGCCTTGTCCCTCCTCTCCCTCATAGTCCCAGTTATTCCGCTCCGACCTGGGCTACTCAAAAGCTTGCTTCCCTAACTCAGTTGGTTTTTGGATTTTTGGTGTAATTTTCTAAGTGATAGTGGCAAGAAATCCTCATTTTGGTCGAGATCATCGCTACCATCAAACAATTACTGTTATCATTATTAGTATTGTGAAAAATCGAACAGTAACGTGCAATGTTTTGTTCTTGCTGCCTAAGGTTAATTTAACAAAACCTGGCCAATTTCTTTTTCAAACCAGGAGGGATTGCTTACATTCACAGAGTTTGCCTTCGTTCGCTATTTTTCTCTCAGCTTATATTTTGTTCACACTGTCTGCACCGAGGTGTACGGCTGTTTCCTCAGCAGTTTCTAGCTTGAGCATGTGTTTACATCCACACAGCCGTACCATAAAACTGATCAGCTCTTTCGCAGCCAGAATTTCGGCTTGTGCTTGATTTGACTGCTTCACCATAGTACTTCATTCGAATGGAAGCCACCATTAAAAAACCAGTCAGTTTGCTCCCTGCAGTAGCTGAACATTTGTGACGGAATATGTGCGCATTTGTGTACGAAACAGTTCCGATGCTGCGGCCGACTGCCCTAAGGTTCGAGATGGATAGATGATGACATGACGAGAGAAGTGCAGTCGTTCACCGAGGTGTGAACCGCTGTAAGTCGATTTTTTTTTTCGGGCTTGGACTCTCAAGACTCACAGAGTCGGGGGCTGGAGACTTTAGATGAGTTGGCGTCTAATCGGGCCCCGGGTGGTGATGGTGAACATTGTTGTTGTTTGAATGAGTTGTCTGTGAAATGAACTTGACAGCGGGCAATGACAGTCGTAGGAAGGCTGTTTTGCTGATGACGCCTTAATTTCGGCTATGATTTGCCTGCTTGTTTGCAAGATGTAATCAGTCTGATATTGGATCTTTGATTTTAAAATATTTGTCACATCCCTTCCCCTTCTCTTGGTTCCTACTTGAGGCTTGCTTTTTCTTCGTATGGCTGTACGGCTGTTAAGCGTTGGTATGAACCAGGAATGTATTGCTATCGATAATGATGGTGATGATGATGATGATGTCTGTTTCATCCGCTGAAATAAGAATGTATTCACATTTCATTATAATACAGTGGGCATAATTGCTTCCATTCGAACCCTTTGTTTGGCCAACTCAGGAATGATATCCACGTAACAGTCAATCCGCATGATGTTTATAAGTAGACGATCAAATAACGCTAGCCACACCAATTATGAAGTCTCACGCTTCGAAATTGTGGCAGGTGTCAGACTGGTCCAAACACCAACGAAGATATGGATATGTCTTGTTAACATACCACATACAGTAGCATTGAAGTAATCGTCACATTGTCATCATCATCATCATCATCATTACGTAAACCTTGATCACTGATGGATTTTAGCATGGCACCTCGTCTAATTAGGTTATTACGTGAACAATAGTTATTTTGCACCCCATTCTCGTTCATGCAACTCTTGTCTGATTTCACCGAGTACTGGCGGCAGCAACGACGATAAGACATTTCACGACTTGCCGCCCTGTCTGAGCACACTACCTACTTCGTCCAGTAAACATACGACAGACAGTTCAGGAGTGCTGCTCGTCTGCCTGTCTCCAACCTACCTTCACGCCATTTTTTAGTCTATGTGACACTGTTTGTCTTGTGAACGCACTGTTGTTCCTGCGAGCTTGGATTTCGACAAACTAGGTCGTGTGTGTGTGTGTGCGTTTATGTGAGCGAGCGCGCGCGCAGGTTGAATGTGATGCACACATACGACCGAACCGGGTGGTTTGATCATAGTGGCCACAACAGGTGACTAACGGACCAGCTAAAGTGCTATTGGTCAACTTCGACTGGTAATCGTGTGTGAGTCGGTTGGGTACTACAACTTTGTCACCTAGGTTTCGATGCCGGATCTTTCCCTGTCTGCCTACAGCTACTTGGTAGTTGTGGCTGAACTTTAATACGCGTCAGTATTGTGCCGTCGCCCAACTGCAATCCGCACCGGTGTGTTTCGTACACAAAGCCTGGTCCTTGCCTTGGTGTTTGGTGGGCGTTTTTCTTCAAATCCCATCTTTCTGAGTTCGAACTACGGAAACATTGGCATACTTTCCTTGCTATTATGTTTGGTCTCAAACCAGCACATCGTCAGTGGTGGTGGAACAGACAGTATGTGCTATTTCTTAATCAGACAGCAACCGCGGTATAAAGCAACGTTCGACCTGCTTTCGATTGATGTAAAAACCAATCGCGGCGGGTTACCCGGAAGTATGTCCGGTGTCTAGCCTATATAGTATACCAACGTGCGCCATAATCTGTCATCTAGATATTAAAGTTTACGACGATATCGATAACAGAGGAGATTTTGTTTGGTTTGCGCAGTTGAAACTTTTCCTAGGTTTATTCATGGTATGACTAAGCAGAAACGTTTATGCAGCGTTTGATTGACCTAGTAGATAGGTGTCAGTATCAGTGAAGGGCGCACGTTTTGATTCGTCGGCTTCCGCATGCGGTTCTCCGGTTTTGTGTTGTTGATAGTAACCATTAAAGCTGGGTTAGTGTCCGAATGATCGGAAACTTTATAGTCGTGGAACAGTCGAGCCGTCTTTTGACGATTGCTTTAATTAGTCACGCAAATAAAACACGTACAAAGTCGAATCAAGTGTCGTTAGTGTGTTACAAGTATAATGGAACACATTACTTGTTCAAGAGTGCATGTGAAATCAATGGACATCAGATCAAAAACTACACAGTTAAGTAGTTTTGTTGAATTCGAATACGTATATCGACGGATATAGTGCCAAATAGCGGATGAGAACAGCTACATGAATATTGAAACTTATCAAAATTTGGTCAGTATGCTAGAAGATATGCATGATCAATTACAGTGCTGGATAAAAACTCGGCTCAGCTCGCGCTTCAGCGGTACTTGCGAATTAACGTTCATCTGAATGATAGTTTGGCTGTTTCAGAGAGCATTCCTGTTAAGGCTGTAACAACACGGAAGTTATCAATTTCGTTTTCACCAACTTTGCACGACCCGTAACAAACAGTGTTTTGAAAACAATAGCTGAAAATTGAGACGTTGGGATTATCAAAGTTTTTTTCTTAATTTCCTAACCAAACTGTCGTCCAAAAATAATTTAGCTACTCTACGTAGTCCTGCAGTTCCGTATAATGTTAAACAAAGTAAACGGTAGGTTTTGCTAGACTCTAATCTTCAGAGCAATCGGAAATTATTT
>LOND01002684.1:14748-34642 GCA_014220965.1 Paragonimus kellicotti | reverse complement strand
TACACATCTAGATTTGCAACAAGAGAACTCTGATACACCGCCCCAATCACTGGAACAGCTCGTACGAATAAATCCCTTTTCTGAACGGCTGCACTTCACACATACCTCAGCGCCTTGACGTGTGATATCAACATACTCAATTCGTGCAAATATTTGCTAAATCTGTGAAGCACGTTCATACACGTTTACTTATTTTTCGCAGTGTATATTACAGCTGGAGTAGTCACTGCCGCGACAGGCGGCGCATGATGGGTAGAAGTCAGGGTGAAACTCGGGAGTTCGTACAAGTGATAAATGAGAATCAAGTTTCCAGATCCATGCTGTGGTCTTTGTCTGGTATGTTTGCTATGATGAAGACGTAAATTTGTGTTATTCTTGATCCATTTATCCAGACGCTGGTTGGTTTGTCGTCGGCGTCAGCAGGAATCCGCTGCTGTTTAACAACGTTTGTATTTGTTCTCTTATTCTGGTCTGCAACATTCCATCGGATCTTCCCACATCAGTTTATTTGCCGTCATGAGCTAAATGAGCACAAGAAAACGTAGAACGGCGTTTGTCGATCTACTGAATTGTTGCATTACAGACTGAACAAGCTCGAGTGGCAATGAGTGCAACTGTTCCAGATAGGATGGGCTTTCTCATCCGGTTTCACCACACCGTTTACAACTCGCCGTATAAATATAGCTACCGGCAACACCTGCATACTAGCACCTACGAGTGTACGTGGAATGCGGCTTGAGCACCTCAGTACAGATTGTGGCAAGTTGTGTAAATACTACGCCAAACCCTTAGTATATATTAACGTGCGATGGCACAGTGCCTTCGGAGAACGAAACATAAACTCGATTGCAAATTCCAATTTCTTGTCAAACTTGACCTCAATCAACATAAAAAGCACACAGCTCCTTGAATACATTCATGGAAAATTACTTTACGAAGACCATAGGATGTTGCTGGGTTCCATGGGACTTATACTTAATTCCTAAAACTTACAGCTTGGTTAACGGCCATATGCTTCACTCGACTTGGGCCGCGTCCCCAAGTCGCTCATCGGTGGGTAGCCAAACGCATTTTCGGTTTCTATTCGGACGGCAGATTCAGACTATTTTGACGACAGAACGGCTTGTTCTGCTTACTCTGCATCTCCCGTGGATGCACAGAATGGCTCTCCCTATGGCTCAAGCAATGAAGGCACCTAGTGGAACGCATTCAGTTGTTGATATATGTATACTTAAGCTTACGTGGGATCCACACATGGGCCACACATTTCCAATATAGCCGAACTTCTATGAAAGCAACTGTTTGGAAAGTTCTCCCGACTACCAAAGTCGTGAGCATCGGTAGATTGCTTGTCTTTTGAAGCGTACTTTCAAAACAACACTTCACTGTAACTGGTTCTGTCCGGTAGAAGTAGTTCAATCAATATTCGAATAAGTCCTACTGATTGGCCAAGGACTGTTGGGATACTGTAATCTGTGACTGTTGACATTGTCGTTGTCCTTATCTATGCGTTTTGTAAAACAGAATGATCTGGAACTTCACAGATTCATTGCTTTCATTGATTTTATGATAGGCTATAACTTAGGACTATAACTGCGATATGCTGGTACGTTAGGAGGAAATTCTGATCTAAGTGAGTCAGACACGGATTTGTTATATATCAGGGTAGTGGAAAACTTGGTCGCATTTGGTGTTGTTGTATTGCCGTGTAATAACAGAAATGAATGAATATGAAAAATATAAGATTCTGAAATGGAACAAATAACCTAAACTGTTTGGTTGTAACCTGTGAAGAAATATGTTGAATGATTTAACAGAAGCCAAATGAGGCTGGAGACAATGAAATCCTCTGTGAGACAAACCTACTGCTTGCGGAAGTTGATACTGTTACCAAAAATCTAACCAAGAACTGCGATGCCTGCCTGTATAAATTGAAATCTCGACCCAAGAAATGTGCAGCACTTTGCACCAAAGACGAGCTCGTGTGAACTACTGCGGACCATTCCTTAACAGGCGTCATGCTCAGTGTTATCAGTTTCTCATCATAAATGGTTCATTAATAACGGACGGCAGTCTTATACCATCGAACAGAAAACCTGATCCGAATGTCTTGGCCGTACACAATCGTGTAAAATATTGAGATATCCGTCATCCACTGGAGCGGTAGGAAACCTAGCCCAAACTCCGAAGAGTGTTGTCGGTTGTGGCGATCTACGGACGTCACCTTCTTTGAATACTGTCATAGGCATTTCAGAGTTTAGGTGAAACACTGAACATTGCGCTGCGCTCATATTGCACACTTGAGGTTGGAAGAAATCAAACTAGCCGGAATAACGGCAGCAAGCACATAAAATCCTAGCTGAACCTAGCACGTATTAACCAAATTGCAGTATGAAATACTAATTCTAATTAAGACAGTCGTAATGTTATTGGCCACGATTGTAGCTCGGTCTCTAGGTGGGCAGTTGGCGAGTTTCGTTATACTGGTACAATGCACAACATCTGGGTTTGTATAATGTGTCAGTGATCTTTATTGATCGTAAACTAGTCTTTTCTCGTGATTTTGACGACAATAACACCTATCCCGTCATCACACAATCATAGTATCTTTGGGGTTATGGTCAAACGGCCCCCAGTGTATGGATCAACACTACTCCCTAAACGTGACCTGTTGGACGATTCGGTCACACTGGGGTACGCTAACCAGTTATCATTACACTATCTGACTGACTTAACTTAGCTAGATCCACAAACTAGCGTCTACTTATTTTGAAGCTTTGTATAGGCATTATGATATCGGCAGTTTTTTCATAACATTACGATTCCAAAGGTTGATTTCCATCTGAGCGTGGAAGGCGTGTAGCAGAGTTGTAGCTTCTCATTTCTGTCCTTACATATAGCCATGTCGATCCAACTGTCTTGACTTGAACTGTGTACTTTTCCATAATCATGGATCATGACCATTGTTCTTCCAATGGGGCTGCTTGATGTGGACTTAAACATCAATCCATCACACGAGACACACTGGTCCCCGAAGGTCTGCTCTACACAGTGATGAGCAACTGCCTCGAACATTGTTTTAGCGAAAAGCAGCTGTCGTATATCATATCGAGTCAGACACTTGAATATGTTTCCGGCTGGTGAATCAATATACGGGAGTGATGAGGCCCGCATGATTCACAATAGTGGGGTGGATATCACGCTGCCTCATTTTTAAAAGTGCCGAAAGCAAAATATTGAGTGAAATGGGACGAGTGATCGTTCAGGAAATCAGTCGGTAGTCAATTCAACCAGATTGCAACCATGAACCGAACACAGTATAAATAAATCTCCAGAGACCAACACACTACTGTTACCGGCTTCTTCCACATACATTGTGGACTACTTTTGCGGACGGTGTGTACCCAGTAGGCTAAGAATATTTTATGTGGCTTGAAATTTTAACCAGACTGTCAGCTATAACATTCTTGGCGTTCTTCACAAGCCTCAGTTGACTTTCATGCAGTTTTCTGAACAGATTTACCTATAGATTACTTTCCTCAGAATAATTTCTAGTTTCTCTCTGGTTCTTTCTTCCTGATGCCTTTCCTTTCGGCTCACCGCATGTTTCTTCTTTTTTTTATCTACTTCCCTCACAATGTGATGATCTTTTACATTGCAAAGATTTGTCCGAATTGGTTAATATTTGAATGGCCAATCTGGATTGTTGAGCAAAGGACTCAATTCTGTTCATTAGACTTTCAATCCTCCGTCCCAAACCCACACATAGATCTGGTGCAAGCCGGCCTCAAAATTACTGCAGCGAACCATGTATGAGCCGTAATAATCCAGATCTGCCCGAGGAAAGAATCGGCGAGTCAATATGTTGTGCTGACTGCAAAACCACCCTTTTGAAAGCAACATGCGTTGCAGAGTACTCTTCGCTAATATATACTAAAATACCAGATGATACATTACACTAATATTTAATAGTTAGTATTATCAACGTGGTTAATTAGGAGCGTGAGATGGTTACATTCATTCTTCTCGCACCCTTAGGATTGATGGGGGTATTCAGCGTTGGTGGCCAATGAGGAACATTTTAGCTGAACAGAATATATATGTTGGCAGTCTGTGTGTGATTATTGCTCACTCCAGAATTACTTTACCTGGCAGGCCAGTTGACTTGATCGTGTTTTCAACAAACTTAGCGGTATAGCTTACTTGTTCAATGCAAAAGGACACTTGTTTGGTCACCTTATTCCCCGAGGAATCTGTGTCATTTAAGTCATTCCTGTGATTTGCTGTACAGTCCTAAACGTAAAAAAGTTTACTTTTTTATCTTGTATGTCATAAATGTGGTGTCTCTACGCGTCTCGTAGTGTATCTGACGAGAATGCTGAAAGTTGTTCAGAACATTGTGCGAACTAATTGTTCCTGACTAATGGTGACAAATTTAATCGTGGACATGTGTATGTGTATCGTTATGGTTCTACGTTTGTGTGTATGTGAGGCGGTCAGAGAGTTGTTTTACCTAGTCCAAGCTGGACAGTCAACTCGCGATAATGAAGGTCAAGGTGAATTTCAGGATAATCTAGGCCAGCAAGTTAGGGCTCACACAACTGTAGATGCCTTGTTTGGTTAACTGTGTCACCTCAGAATTGCTGAGATGCGATGTGCCATAGCAATCAAATTCACGTGTTTAACGTATACTCTACTGTCACCTTATGTGGGGTCGGAGTAGGGTTCATCAATATAGTTGGTTGATACGATTTTGTTGTCGCTAAAGTTCACAGCTGAAAACTGCCTAGTAAACTGAACATTGATTTGAATCCTATTGGTTATCCCGCGTAACGGCACAGTCACATGCTCCAAAGCTGCAAAACTAGCCCACTATTTTGTACAGTATGTCTCAGAGTTTACATTTTTCTTGGCTAACTGACTCAGGTGATTAACTGTCACAATAATAAATAGTTATTTGACACCCTGTTAAGATTAGAGTCAAAGTCACGAAGTATTTCATCGTCAAACCTCGCATGTCTTACGGAGTTCGCGCAACTGCTTGTTGAGAAGGTCACCCTGGTGTGTGTGTGTGTGTGTGTGTGGTAGTCCCACCCATGGCATGTGGATCTCACGTTAAAGAAGTGATCCTGGGAGTGGACGAGGAACCTTCGTCGTTTCACCCGGATGTGATTGATCAAAGTCGGATACATCTTATTTCTGAAACATTGAATTCCATCTGTCCAGTTCACCAAGACTCCATGAAGTTATAGATTGTGAGATGTAAATGTTTCGTTTACTCTCACCAGTCAGTTACGTGGTTTTATCTCATCACAAGATGCAATGTTGAATGAGTTCTAAATATTACACATTTTGTCCTGAACAAAGGCGTATTAATAAACGTGATTATTTCAACGTGAACACCAACCATATTTGATCACAGCCCTCGCATTCCGATAAGCGTTTCGGCCAGCACATTTCGAAAGGAAGCAGTAGACTGGCGTCGTGGTTAACATGCCAGTTTCGTAAGCATGAGGGATCAGAGTGGAAACTCTTATCCAGACAAGGGATATGCACTACTGATGAGCTCTAATAAGAGCGAAACTCGAGTCTAGTGCTTCCTTTCGAAGTGGGCTAGCCGAAACGCTTATCTGAATGCGAACGCTCTGATGAAATTTAGGCGGTGTTCAGTTTGAAATAACCCACTTTTACTATTGAAACATGAGTTAATCAATACTCTTCAACATCCAGGCGATGCTGTCATTCTCCCTCTGAGCGATCCGTCCACGCATGTGAACAATAGTACCTCTAAGTTTACTGATTGAAACTAGCCCACAAGTCTTCGATTGATGTTCAATGTAGACTGACACTGGTGCTGAACGTCTTCATAGGAATCATCAAAAGAACCTCCCAGCTCAGTAACAGAAATGTGAGTGTCAACTATCTGTTTAGTAACTTGAAGGAGTAATGACCCAATCCCATGGACTGATCAATGAGAATGTGAGATTTCACTGGTAAAGGGAAATTCTATCTAATGCCCGGAGTTATCTCCATTTCTGTCGTACACATCCATAGAGTAAATAGTCCATGTGTCCAAATAAATCACATGATGTCAACTGTCAAATGAAATTAATTGTCGGAAATCTTTTCTTTTTTTACAGATACTTTTTCTGTCATTGTTTGGTTAAATACGAGACACTTAGGCCTGTCTCTTATCTGCTTGCGTGACAGACACTGGATTAGTGATGTACTCTTCACACATGGGCTAAACATCCGTGCATAACGTTTTGTGAACTCACAGTCAAACTGATCAAAATGGGCTTAACTGAGGTGAGATTGTCATTCCCTAACTTGAAGCATTAATCCGCAAATCGTGCCGACCACTTCTGCTCGATCGTTTCACTACCGTCGTTAAATGGAACAACTCATTCGCGTGAACTAAAATTGGGCGCAGAATTGTTAATACGAAGAGATGTACTGGGTATCTCAAGTAATGTTCCAGCTTGCTGGAAACGCCTCGAGAATAGAGGAGTGTATCAGATCAGAAACTCTGTGTTAATTGGATGGAGAAGTCATTGTGATTCGCAGTCAGGATACAGGTGGGATCAAAACGTGCCGTTTTAAGTTTCCTCTCAAAAATATTTGTAATCGATCCGTTGTATTTCCCAACTACTATTTTGTTTCCATTCCATCTCTCCTTGAACAATCTGAGTAGAAACCTGGTATACATCAACTAGTAACGATGTTACAGTTAGCGCTCTGTACTGAACTTGATAAAATCGCGAAATTTCACCTTAGGCATGCGGTTGATAATGGAACTTTCCAGTAGTTTGGTTTTGAGGTCCGGAGAGCAATTTATCAAACTGATGTGCGTCATGAAAGATCTGGAAACCGTTGGGTGCAATCACTTTTTTGTACGTCAGTGCTGACGTTCATAAGAGTACAGTTTCACAAAGCTTATTCACTACATGGGAGCAGAAATAGGGGATGTGATAGTTAAACCAAAGAGAGAAAGGGAGGGTACGTAACTGCTTTTCGATTTTTCATGGCTTACAATCTGAGTGACACAGAGCTAATTGAAACTGCAGAGGAGACCGGACGTTCGAGTGTGAAACGATTTATTTCCCAGAGAAGTTCGTAAACTAAAAACGCATTGGGGACTGTAATATATAACGGATCAGAAGATTGACAGAACAGTTAAGGGGGAAATTAATCCAAATCTGTAGGGCATTATTGTGTTTGACATATAAGGGAAAGATCTATGACATTAAGGTATTTGAAAAGAGTACCACCGAAGGAAATGGAAGCATAGTGTGACAAGATAAGGAAATTCGAACCTCTGAAAAGTGGTTCGAGGTGATTTGAAATTGAAATTGCAGTTTGGAATTCCAGAGTAAAAATTGAAAGGTAAACTATTTTCGAAGAACCATCTGTATAGGAATAATTCAGTCTAGGTAAGAACTAGATGCAATACCGTGTTGAGTGACCATTGCCAGGTTTACATATTGACATAACTGATTTCTATCGGATTTTTGGCACCTGCGATCCATCAAAGTCAAACACCGTCTCAAATAACTCGTGATGATTCTGTGATAAGTACTACTTAATCTAATGAAATAATGAACGGGAACAGGCGTACATCCGAAATAGTTGTCAAGGTGTCTGGTCCATGGACTGGTTACATCATGTGACATTGAATCAAGCGTGCTACAATTGGCAAGAAAATTTGGGTCACACCGAGAGAGGGAGTAACAAAAATAGACTCTCAGTGAAAGTTACACCCAACCCCTGAGTTTGGGGTAGAATATGTTGATTAGTATGGTACAATCAGCCTCAATGCACTCTGGTAAAACCAGGTTCCCTTCAATTATCTCCGTCCAATTCCACTAGCAGTTCGTTCGTTAGCATCATTTGACAAACCGTCTTCATATTCCTTTTCTTCATCGAGAACTGCTCTCCGTCAACTGTCTCTAGGTGTATCCAGCTCAACCACTGATACGGTAGCTTAGGGCTGCCTGCGTGTCAACGCCAATTTGAATGCAATACGGACGAGTAGAACTGTATCCATTTTCCCCAGAACACATCCATAAAATAATTGATCTTTCACCATCCTCATTTGAAACACTTCACGAGTTGGACTCTCAAAATCAGGATGAATGAGATTTTTTATAGGCAAGAATAATTTGCTTAGAGTTAAGATAATGTTCATCGAGGTTATCCGTCCATCTATTTAAATAGACATCGTTAAGAAAATTCTCCATTTTCATGATAATCGTCTGAAGAACATACGAAACTAGATGTTCTCATGAGTTCATAGGTGGAAACCTTGTTATACAAATGAATAATCCTCAGCGAAGCAGTCTCACGGTGGCATGGCTTTGCTGGGTTGATGAACCAATCACAACCACGAGTAAGACGAGCTCTAATGAGTTCGTCCTCAGTCCAAGCTTAGAGCAGAACTGTAGTATTTTTGTGACATTGTGGGATTTGTACCACTGTCGTAATAGGGCCCTGCGAACAGCTGCTGCCGGCGGTGGACCCGTTGATGACACAAAAAACGAATGAGTATCTAATGTATGTGGTAATTTGAATTTTTTTTGTTCTGTGCAGATTCGGTCGACGAACAATGGACTGAAGTAGTCCACTCCAGTCAAGATGAACGGAATCCACATTCGCCTCAATTTTTGTGCAGTGGAGCCACGGTTCATTGACATGGTGATGAAAACCACACCAGATATTAGTAATCCTTATCCTGAACAACTTATAGTCCCGTTTGTTGAAAAAATAAAAAAAAACTTCTGGTATTGGATAGACAGTCCCTTATTCAGGTCTGCCTGCTCACCATTCTCGTAGAAAAACAGATTGATTAAATTGGTAGTAAGTTTGTTATTAAACGGTAGGATGACATTTTGTAGTCTCCCTCCGATTCGCAAGAAGCCATGTAACAGGAGTGCATCAAGTTTTCATACTGGACTTGCAATGATGAGTAAACTTCTTACGTACTGTTCATCGTAAATGAAAGATGATGAGACTCTTCTCAAACAGTAACTACCCTTTTCTAAACGGATATTCATGTATCAGCGAGCTATTTTCACTCCAGCCAATCCCAAGTTCACCGGTAGAAAGACGACCTATATTTTACATGGTATTCCTAATCTGGAGATATTGTTTGCACACCAAAATTCATGTGAAGACACGCTGCAACTTGATCCAAGAATACCCTTCTTTGAACTTAGACATGAGAGCGTTTGAACCACGAAGACTGTTAGTGACAGGGGATTCAGTCACTACGCTAGGTAAATTGACTTCATTCTCAATGAAGGATGTAGGACCATTCTACTCTTGCGTGATCTGCAAAACGGTTGCTCGACACATTATCCACTGGACCGAGCTTTGCATCGATGTAACATCATCAGTCTGGGAGCGATGTGACGTGACACCAGACGTGGACAGACGTGGACACCAGACTTCTCGCAAAACGTTGGGAATCTTCAGGTAATATTGTGAATGCTCTGATTCGTAATAATCGAACCGGTCTCGAATGTAATTGACAAAATTGGAACGTTTCACTGGGATTACGCTTGAGAAAACCATTTAGTTCTCAGAACTTAGATTGCAACCTGTAGTAGTGGTACACAGACCATACGGAGGTGGTCAACTGCGAAATTATGTTGCGACAAGTTAACGACGTTTGGCATGTCAGGGACATGCCACAGCTAAGTATACTACTACTTCGTGGTCGGATTTTGACGCATCACTGAATACCTAAATTTGACCTTTGCATGTGCCAACCTTATGTCCAAGCATTGATGGTCGCCCCAGATGTGGTATTACTCTCATCTGTGATCGCTTCTCTGCAACGCCGACTGGATTTGCAGATAAATGTTCATCAGAGCTTTCAGTTTGAATGCCCCTCTGGTGACAATTTCCTCTGTTTGTTTGGTGGACGTAAGCACCCTCATCATAACTGAAGCAATAAGTAACTGGTCACAAACGAACAAACTTTGCTCTGCTTTTCCGGCAACACACGAATCATAGTAACTACTATCGTTGAGCATAGTTGAACATAGCTGAAAGTAAGTACAGCATGNAGTACTCTTCGCTAATATATACTAAAATACCAGATGATACATTACACTAATATTTAATAGTTAGTATTATCAACGTGGTTAATTAGGAGCGTGAGATGGTTACATTCATTCTTCTCGTACCCTTAGGATTGATGGGGGTATTCAGCGTTGGTGGCCAATGAGGAACATTTTAGCTGGACAGAATATATATGTTGGCAGTCTGTGTGTGATTATTGCTCACTCCAGAATTACTTTACCTGGCAGGCCAGTTGACTTGATCGTGTTTTCAACAAACTTAGCGGTATAGCTTACTTGTTTAATGCAAAAGGACACTTGTTTGGTCACCTTATTCCCCGAGGAATCTGTGTCATTTAAGTCATTCCTGTGATTTGCTGTACAGTCCTAAACGTAAAAAAGTTTACTTTTTTATCTTGTATGTCATAAATGTGGTGTCTCTACGCGTCTCGTAGTGTATCTGACGAGAATGCTGAAAGTTGTTCAGAACATTGTGCGAACTAATTGTTCCTGACTAATGGTGACAAATTTAATCGTGGACATGTGTATGTGTATCGTTATGGTTCTACGTTTGTGTGTATGTGAGGCGGTCAGAGAGTTGTTTTACCTAGTCCAAGCTGGACAGTCAACTCGCGATAATGAAGGTCAAGGTGAATTTCAGGATAATCTAGGCCAGCAAGTTAGGGCTCACACAACTGTAGATGCCTTGTTTGGTTAACTGTGTCACCTCAGAATTGCTGAGATGCGATGTGCCATAGCAATCAAATTCACGTGTTTAACGTATACTCTACTGTCACCTTATGTGGGGTCGGAGTAGGGTTCATCAATATAGTTGGTTGATACGATTTTGTTGTCGCTAAAGTTCACAGCTGAAAACTGCCTAGTAAACTGAACATTGATTTGAATCCTATTGGTTATCCCGCGTAACGGCACAGTCACATGCTCCAAAGCTGCAAAACTAGCCCACTATTTTGTACAGTATGTCTCAGAGTTTACATTTTTCTTGGCTAACTGACTCAGGTGATTAACTGTCACAATAATAAATAGTTATTTGACACCCTGTTAAGATTAGAGTCAAAGTCACGAAGTATTTCATCGTCAAACCTCGCATGTCTTACGGAGTTCGCGCAACTGCTTGTTGAGAAGGTCACCCTGGTGTGTGTGTGTGTGTGTGTGTGTGTGTGTGTGTGGTAGTCCCACCCATGGCATGTGGATCTCACGTTAAAGAAGTGATCCTGGGAGTGGACGAGGAACCTTCGTCGTTTCACCCGGATGTGATTGATCAAAGTCGGATACATCTTATTTCTGAAACATTGAATTCCATCTGTCCAGTTCACCAAGACTCCATGAAGTTATAGATTGTGAGATGTAAATGTTTCGTTTACTCTCACCAGTCAGTTACGTGGTTTTATCTCATCACAAGATGCAATGTTGAATGAGTTCTAAATATTACACATTTTGTCCTGAACAAAGGCGTATTAATAAACGTGATTATTTCAACGTGAACACCAACCATATTTGATCACAGCCCTCGCATTCCGATAAGCGTTTCGGCCAGCACATTTCGAAAGGAAGCAGTAGACTGGCGTCGTGGTTAACATGCCAGTTTCACAAGCACGAGGGTCAGAGTGCAAACTCCGATCCAGACAAGGATATGCACTACTGATGAGCTCTAATAAGAGCGAAACTCGAGTCTAGTGCTTCCTTTCGAAGTGGGCTAGCCGAAAGGCTTATCTGAATGCGAAGGCTGCGATCAAGTGTGGGTGGTGTTCAAGTTTGAAATAACCCACTTTTACTATTGAAACATGAGTTAATCAATACTCTTCAACATCCAGGCGATGCTGTCATTCTCCCTCTGAGCGATCCGTCCACGCATGTGAACAATAGTACCTCTAAGTTTACTGATTGAAACTAGCCCACAAGTCTTCGATTGATGTTCAATGTAGACTGACACTGGTGCTGAACGTCTTCATAGGAATCATCAAAAGAACCTCCCAGCTCAGTAACAGAAATGTGAGTGTCAACTATCTGTTTAGTAACTTGAAGGAGTAATGACCCAATCCCATGGAACTGATCAATGAGAATGTGAGATTTCACTGGTAAAGGGAAATTCTATCTAATGCCCGGAGTTATCTCCATTTCTGTCGTACACATCCATAGAGTAAATAGTCCATGTGTCCAAATAAATCACATGATGTCAACTGTCAAATGAAATTAATTGTCGGAAATCTTTTCTTTTTTTACAGATACTTTTTCTGTCATTGTTTGGTTAAATACGAGACACTTAGGCCTGTCTCTTATCTGCTTGCGTGACAGACACTGGATTAGTGATGTACTCTTCACACATGGGCTAAACATCCGTGCATAACGTTTTGTGAACTCACAGTCAAACTGATCAAAATGGGCTTAACTGAGGTGAGATTGTCATTCCCTAACTTGAAGCATTAATCCGCAAATCGTGCCGACCACTTCTGCTCGATCGTTTCACTACCGTCGTTAAATGGAACAACTCATTCGCGTGAACTAAAATTGGGCGCAGAATTGTTAATACGAAGAGATGTACTGGGTATCTCAAGTAATGTTCCAGCTTGCTGGAAACGCCTCGAGAATAGAGGAGTGTATCAGATCAGAAACTCTGTGTTAATTGGATGGAGAAGTCATTGTGATTCGCAGTCAGGATACAGGTGGGATCAAAACGTGCCGTTTTAAGTTTCCTCTCAAAAATATTTGTAATCGATCCGTTGTATTTCCCAACTACTATTTTGTTTCCATTCCATCTCTCCTTGAACAATCTGAGTAGAAACCTGGTATACATCAACTAGTAACGATGTTACAGTTAGCGCTCTGTACTGAACTTGATAAAATCGCGAAATTTCACCCTAGGCATGCGGTTGATAATGGAACTTTCCAGTAGTTTTTTGAGGTCCGGAGAGCAATTTATCAAACTGATGTGCGTCATGAAAGATCTGGAAACCGTTGGGTGCAATCACTTTTTTGTACGTCAGTGCTGACGTTCATAAGAGTACAGTTTCACAAAGCTTATTCACTACATGGGAGCAGAAATAGGGGATGTGATAGTTAAACCAAAGAGAGAAAGGGAGGGTACGTAACTGCTTTTCGATTTTTCATGGCTTACAATCTGAGTGACACAGAGCTAATTGAAACTGCAGAGGAGACCGGACGTTCGAGTGTGAAACGATTTATTTCCCAGAGAAGTTCGTAAACTAAAAACGCATTGGGGACTGTAATATATAACGGATCAGAAGATTGACAGAACAGTTAAGGGGGAAATTAATCCAAATCTGTAGGGCATTATTGTGTTTGACATATAAGGGAAAGATCTATGACATTAAGGTATTTGAAAAGAGTACCACCGAAGGAAATGGAAGCATAGTGTGACAAGATAAGGAAATTCGAACCTCTGAAAAGTGGTTCGAGGTGATTTGAAATTGAAATTGCAGTTTGGAATTCCAGAGTAAAAATTGAAAGGTAAACTATTTTCGAAGAACCATCTGTATAGGAATAATTCAGTCTAGGTAAGAACTAGATGCAATACCATGTTGAGTGACCACTGCCAGGTTTACATATTGACATAACTGATTTCTATCGGATTTGGCACTGCTCATTCAAGAAATAACTCAAAATACCGTTATATTGTGATAATCTCTGTTGTAATGAACGGGAACAGGCGTACATCCGAAATAGTTGTCAAGGTGTCTGGTCCATGGACTGGTTACATCATGTGACATTGAATCAAGCGTGCTACAATTGGCAAGAAAATTTGGGTCACACCGAGAGAGGGAGTAACAAAAATAGACTCTCAGTGAAAGTTACACCCAACCCCTGAGTTTGGGGTGGAATATGTTGATTAGTATGGTACAATCAGCCTCAATGCACTCTGGTAAAACCAGGTTCCCTTCAATTATCTCCGTCCAATTCCACTAGCAGTTCGTTCGTTAGCATCATTTGACAAACCGTCTTCATATTCCTTTTCTTCATCGAGAACTGCTCTCCGTCAACTGTCTCTAGGTGTATCCAGCTCAACCACTGATACGGTAGCTTAGGGCTGCCTGCGTGTCAACGCCAATTTGAATGCAATACGGACGAGTAGAACTGTATCCATTTTCCCCAGAACACATCCATAAAATAATTGATCTTTCACCATCCTCATTTGAAACACTTCACGAGTTGGACTCTCAAAATCAGGATGAATGAGATTTTTTATAGGCAAGAATAATTTGCTTAGAGTTAAGATAATGTTCATCGAGGTTATCCGTCCATCTATTTAAATAGACATCGTTAAGAAAATTCTCCATTTTCATGATAATCGTCTGAAGAACATACGAAACTAGATGTTCTCATGAGTTCATAGGTGGAAACCTTGTTATACAAATGAATAATCCTCAGCGAAGCAGTCTCACCACGGGTGGCATTTGGCTTTGCTGGGTTTGATGAACCAATCACACCACGAGTAAGAACGAAGCTCTACATGAGTTCGGCTCCTAGTCCCAAGCTTAGAGCAGAACTGTAGTATTTTTGTGACATTGTGGGATTTGTACCACTGTCGTAATAGGGCCCTGCGAACAGCTGCTGCCGGCGGTGGACCCGTTGATGACACAAAAAAACGAATGAGTATCTAATGTATGTGGTAATTTGAATTTTTTTTGTTCTGTGCAGATTCGGTCGACGAACAATGGACTGAAGTAGTCCACTCCAGTCAAGATGAACGGAATCCACATTCGCCTCAATTTTTGTGCAGTGGAGCCACGGTTCATTGACATGGTGATGAAAACCACACCAGATATTAGTAATCCTTATCCTGAACAACTTATAGTCCCGTTTGTTGAAAAAATAAAAAAAAACTTCTGGTATTGGATAGACAGTCCCTTATTCAGGTCTGCCTGCTCACCATTCTCGTAGAAAAACAGATTGATTAAATTGGTAGTAAGTTTGTTATTAAACGGTAGGATGACATTTTGTAGTCTCCCTCCGATTCGCAAGAAGCCATGTAACAGGAGTGCATCAAGTTTTCATACTGGACTTGCAATAATGAGTAAACTTCTTACGTACTGTTCATCGTAAATGAAAGATGAATGAGACTCTTCTCAAACAGTAACTACCCTTTTCTAAACGGATATTCATGTATCAGCGAGCTATTTTCACTCCAGGCAATCCCAAGTTCACCGGTAGAAAGACGACCTATATTTTACATGGTATTCCTAATCTGGAGATATTGTTTGCACACCAAAATTCATGTGAAGACACGCTGCAACTTGATCCAAGAATACCCTTCTTTGAACTTAGACATGAGAGCGTTTGAACCACGAAGACTGTTAGTGACAGGGGATTCAGTCACTACGCTAGGTAAATTGACTTCATTCTCAATGAAGGATGTAGGACCATTCTACTCTTGCGTGATCTGCAAAACGGTTGCTCGACACATTATCCACTGGACCGAGCTTTGCATCGATGTAACATCATCAGTCTGGGAGCGATGTGACGTGACACCAGACGTGGACAGACGTGGACACCAGACTTCTCGCAAAACGTTGGGAATCTTCAGGTAATATTGTGAATGCTCTGATTCGTAATAATCGAACCGGTCTCGAATGTAATTGACAAAATTGGAACGTTTCACTAGGATTACGCTTGAGAAAACCTATTTAGTTCTCAGAACTTAGATTGCAACCTGTAGTAGTGGTACACAGACCATACGGAGGTGGTCAACTGCGAAATTATGTTGCGACAAGTTAACGACGTTTGGCATGTCAGGGACATGCCACAGCTAAGTATACTACTACTTCGTGGTCGGATTTTGACGCATCACTGAATACCTAAATTTGACCTTTGCATGTGCCAACTTTATGTCCAAGCATTGATGGTCGCCCCAGATGTGGTATTACTCTCATCTGTGATCGCTTCTTTGCAACGCCGACTGGATTTGCGTAAATGTTCATCAGAGCTTTCAGTTTAATGCTCCTCTGGTGACAATTTCCTCTGTTGTTTTGTGTGACGTAAGCACCCTCATCATAACTGAAGCAATAAGTAACTGGTCACAAACGAACAAACTTTGCTCTGCTTTTCCGGCAACACACGAATCATAGTAACTACTATCGTTGAGCATAGTTGAACATAGCTGAAAGTAAGTACAGCATGGTCTAGGGGAACGACTAACCTGGTCAGCAGACACGCTGGATTCCTAAGGGCACTCATTCAAACTATCTTAAAGCTGGTCATAAAATCTGAAAATATTTACGGCACCTTATTTGAACACGCACCCGACAGGACATTACTTCAGTCATGAACACTAGTCTTCTCAGCAAGATAACCAGTGAAGTCGTCAAGTAAATTTCGGAGAATAAGTGCTCGTTTGAAGAATGTGACAGTGTGTGTGACACATCAAGAAAATGCGTTTATGAAGCTTGGGCCATCATCATCATCATCATCCTCATCATCTCATCATCATCATCATCATCATCATCATCATCATCATCATCATCATCATCATCATCATCATCATCATCATCATCATCATCATCATCATCATCATCATCATCATCATCATCATCATCATCATCATCATCATCATCATCATCATCATCATCATCATCATCATCATCATCATCATCATCATCATCATCATCATCATCATCATCATCATCATCATCATCATCATCATCATCATCATCATCATCATATCATCATCATCATCATCATCATCATCATCATCATCATCATCATCATCATCATCATCATCATCATCATCATCATCATCATCATCATCATCATCATCATCATCATCATCATCATCATCATCATCATCATCATCATCATCATCATCATCATCATCATCATCATCATCATCATCATCATCATCATCATCATCATCATCATCATCATCATCATCATCATCATCATCATCATCATCATCATCATCATCATCATCATCATCATCATCATCATCATCATCATCATATCATCATCATCATCATCATCATCACATCATCATCATCATCATCATCATCATCATCATCATCATCATCATCATCATCATCATCATCATCATCATCATCATCATCATCATCATCATCATCATCATCATCATCATCATCATCATCATCATCATCATCATCATCATCATCATCATCATCATCATCATCATCATCATCATCATCATCATCATCATCATCATCATCATCATTCATCATCATCATCATCATCATCATCATCATCATCATCATCATCATCATCATCATCATCATCATCATCATCATCATCATCATCATCATCATCATCATCATCATCATCATCATCATCATCATCATCATCATCATCATCATCATCATCATCATCATCATCATCATCATCATCATCATCATCATCATCATCATCATCATCATCATCATCATCATCATCATCATCATCATCATCATCATCATCATCATCATCATCATCATCATCATCATCATCATCATCATCATCATCATCATCATCATCATCATCATCATCATCATATCATCATCATCATCATCATCATCATCATCATCATCATCATCATCATCATCATCATCATCATCATCATCATCATCATCATCATCATCATCATCATCAGTGGTGCACAGTGATTCTTAACCGCCCCACTATCTCATATGGAATCCACCAAATGATCCAGTGGACCGACTGCCCTGGCAGGATTTCTCAAACAGTTCACGCTGGAATCCACCAACGCCACTGTTGAGCATTGAAATCATTTGGTAGATTCCTATATGAGATAGTGGGGCGGGTGGGTAACCGGGAATTACTGTTGATAAGCACCAATCAGTCTCCCAAATCGTCTGGGGAGTTTCGTCAGTTCTGATATCAACCTCTCCCCACCATCCTTGAAAAGAGAAAGATGGAGGAGGTCTGGTCCAGGAGCCTTGTTACTCCTCAGCCGTCTGGAATGCAATAACTGACCATTCGGGTCCCGTCGTCCACATGGTCTGGTTGAGGCCAGCTGAACTGTTCTTCAAAATGTTCAGCCCACCTGTCAAGTCGGCGCGATTGATGAATGACAGGTGAACCAATTACACTGAATCGACGACCAGCACAACCAGGAATCAGGGAGAGGAGCTTTCTGTTATCCCCAGATAAAAAGGCACTTTCCATCTCTTTCGACTGTTCGACCAAGTGATGCTCACGGTCTTTGCGCAAGCTTTTAGTCAGCTTGCGTTTAAGTTCTCGACGGTCGTCATCATATTCAGAACCAGGTGGGATCGAGCGACGCTTGTTCATGAAGTTTATCGACGTGATGGAAATCCAGTTCGTTCGCAGGTTTTCATAGCTGTGGCGATTTGTTCCCAGTGTTCGTTAGGATCTTTCACCTGACTCGAACTGGGCAACTTGTTCACCAACGCCTTCTGGTAAGCGTTCTTCACACTCTCATCGCTCGAATGCCAGTTAAGTATCTTGCATTTACGAGCGTATGTCCTCTGGGCAAATGACAAAACAAAACGGGCACGCACAACAGCATGGTCCGAGTCCAGGTGGTTGCTCCAAAAGGCACGACAGTCCTTAACAGAGTGGCGCCACCTGTAACTGACTGCTATATGATCCAACTGTGTCCACGGCTGAGAAGCACACGGAGGTCTCCATGTAACACAGTGCTTCTTCCTGTGTTGGAATGCGGTGCTCGAAATATAGAGACCATGGGATGCACACAGCTGCAGCAGTCTGTCGCCATTGTCAGTGCGTTGTGCCCGGACACCAAACATACCTCCCAGCCGCTTCTCCTCTGGAGAAAGACGACCAAGCTGAGCATTCAAATCGCCCGCTAGTATGATGATGTCTGAGTGTTTAGTTTGCTTCAGAATGTCAACGAGGACGTCATAGAACGCATCCTTGGTATCATCCGAACAGCTGTCCGCAGGAGCATACGCCGATATATTGAGTCTGACAGCGCACAAGCGACTGTTCACTGGGATCCAATCGAGCAAACATTGCTCTGCTCTGGAACTCAGTGCGATTCCCACTCCAGCTTGACCACGAGATTCAGCTTCGATGCCACCAGAAATTCTGAGATGTACCTGGATCGACAGCTATCTAGAAGTGAGCTCAAGTGAATAACGGTGCTAGACTCGGGTCTCTGACATGCAGCACACATCAAGCTCCAGACTTGAGAGAGTACTTACCAGCAGCAGCTTGCTGACCGACTTGTCGGAGAGTGCGGACATTGAAGGCGCCAATGTTTACTGCCACGTCTAATGAGTGACGAACCGCGAGTCTGTGAGATGGACTACGACTCGGATCATAGAGACAATTGTAAAATGGCTGTCGTCCCCTCCGTCGTTTTGTAAAATTTGAGACAGTCACAACAATTGCTCTACAGAATCTTATGATTTAGTAATGTTCGTTGCCGGAATACATCAGATATAATGCCCGCGAGAAACGTTAGAATGCGATATCCACATACGCCAGTCAGAAGAGTAGTAAACATTTGACAGGAAGTAGAAGTTTCCTATCACGAGAAACATATATCAACACGTGGCCCGTTCTAGCTAATAATACCCGGTACTTTTTACATGTTGCTTACGGTTCATCTATAAAACACAGAAGTGGTCTGGATATCGACATTCATTTCCTAAAATAAGACACATTGGCATCATGGTCGCGGTCCACCAGTGTGATTTGGTTCCGGCATAATATTTAGTCCAGTGTAATTTGCGCACGGCATATTTCAGGGCAACGTAGATACCCTGGAAACTAAGTATCTAAACGTGGACTACATTTTTGGGCGAGTTGTCCATACCCATCTAGATAACGCAACAAGTTGTCTTTATCACGGAAAAAAA
>LOND01002683.1:49832-61129 GCA_014220965.1 Paragonimus kellicotti | reverse complement strand
CACAGTTTTACTCAACTGATGCGTTGTCTGTTGAACAGAGCGCAGAAGTTTTGCACATCGGACACTCTCTCCGCGGAAGTAACGTATATTCAAGATATGCTCACTGAGAGATTCCGTTTCCCCTTCCTAAATCTTTTCGTATTTTACACCAGCTAGCCGGAGCTCCTGCTGAGGTTCTTATGGAAACATAGCTTGGTCATCTCATTTCTGGTATTTGTTCTGTTTCATCGTGAACATTTCTCAAGATTGTTCCGCTTACTATTATGTCTTTTTCACGAACATGACATCCATTGGTTTGACGCATGACCGGCTAGGTTGATTCAATCCTTTGAGCAGTTATAGCGGTGAGCAACCAGCTACTCCATATAGTTCGGAAGTAACTTCATCTGTAATCGTAGAACCCTCTTGCGACTGTATTACTCGTTCGCATTTCGTTTCTGAATGTGTTCAATCTGGAACACTGTACCAGCTGTTGTTTGCCGCATGGTGAACTGTGCTGACGGTGTTCCATCAACTGTGGTTGGGTTGCTGTTCTGCTTGTTGAAATCATCCCACCACTTTCCGCTGACCTGTTTTTTTCACTTGTGTTCTAATAGCCACTGATTCACGTAGCCAGTTTTACTGAAACCATGCCGGTCCTTTTTCCTAAGCCCTTGAATGCAGAGCTTGATGTGTAAAAACATTTTCCGTTCCTGTAAATCCCAAGGAAATATCTAAGGCTTGTGGTTGTAATTACACAAAAGACCGAGTTTAGAATGCCACTTTAAAAGCATCCCTATTATACAGCTGCAAAACTTGGTCGATCCGCTCGGAGGACGTTCATGGAGTGTTCGTTTTGGACCATCAGTATCTACGGTATATCAGCATCGTGTCAGCAGTGATGAAATTCGCCCACCTATCTTCGGGACGGATAGACTGTTGACTCCTGAGCACGCTGATCTCGTCTCAATTTTCATTGGTTTGATCACATCTTACAATGCCAACTCATCACCCACCACACCGTGCCTTGTTTGCAGTTGGTGGGTTGTGCTGGAAACTTCAGTATGGTGACCAGCGTACAACTTGTTTTCCTTATGTGAGGACACTGAATCAAGAACTTGTCTCAGTAGATTGTTTACGGCTTCCTGGCTGGGGTCCGAAGGATACTAAACGATTTTGGTTGCGGACCTTGTCTGATACAACGAAAAGCAGAAGCCAGTGGCGCTCGTGTTACGAGTCTCTGTGTGTATCGATGTGGTTTGTCTTTTTTCCCCCTCTCTTCTGTTTTATTTTACACAATCTTTCTTCTTCTCTTATGTCGTGGCATGTTTGATGTCATGTGTTCTCATCGTATTAAGTATATATATATATATAATATATATATATATATATATATATATATATCAAGTGGATGATTGCATAAAGGGAAAGCTATTTAGAATGTAGCGACGATCATACGTTTGTTGATTCGAGTCCGGTTGCCGCGGTTGTTTCAGTCTGAATTCAGGTTGCGCGAGCAACAGTTCGGCATGTGATTGTTTATGTCGCGTGTCACAGAACAGGTTATGGAATATTAATTAGGCTATTTAGACGTTTTCTACTCAGAGATAGAGAATTCTTCAATGCGACGCCTACACATGCCATTTGGCACGCTGCATTTTCTTGTTATATTGTCTCAGATGAGAGCTTCCCCAGGTAACTTTCAACCATCCTGTTTCGTTGAGAAGTACAGATATTCACACAGTTTCTGTTCACACTCGTGAACCTGGCTATTTTTTGCGTTAGTCGAGGTTGTATGTTCGCATTAACGTCTGCGTATAGAAGCTTGGGTTAT
The DNA here is from genome assembly GCA_014220965.1 of Paragonimus kellicotti. Lineage (NCBI taxonomy): Eukaryota > Metazoa > Platyhelminthes > Trematoda > Plagiorchiida > Troglotrematidae > Paragonimus > Paragonimus kellicotti. Next base: position 59,316 of record LOND01002683.1, on the reverse strand, counting down.
ACAGGTGGCTTCTAACGACCCCGGCAATCGTCAACCTCTGCCCAATTTCTAGGCACTTGATGGACGTTCTGAAGTTGGTCTGTTCTGCTACCTGAGGGGTTAGATCAGTGGTTCTTGAAACTGTTTTGTTCCAAGCCCTTGTTCAAAAACGCATGATGATGCTAACGTACTCTGTCGACAGTCACTTTATATTGAAACCAGCATACGATGCCTGTCAGGGGCAAAAATAAATATACATGAAAGCTGATCGTAGACCATGGAAATTTGTTGCAATCCGTTGACGGGGATAAAACAGGAGTTCATACACCATCGAATTACAAAGTAGATTACTTCTGTTTTGTGAGCTTTCCGCCATCGAATCGTTCTTGAAAGAGATTTCAATAAGGACGCCGTTTATTTTAAAGATTGACTTAAGTTTATGTCCGACAGCTTTCATTTTTATCTGAAAGAAAGCTTCATAATCATTCTGTACACTTATTGGAAGTCTATCCTAATGTACAATGTCGCTGACAGATTTTCGTTGCCTCCGTCGAAACGACTTACTATCTGGATTATTGGAGTGGAACTGCCAACTTGCTTGTGTCGTACACCCTAAGTCCGTTTTCCATGCACGTGTTACCGAGCTGATTCATCTCTTCTTTTTTGTCAGCTTCAAACCCATTCGCGTTTTTGCTTACCCCTTCCCATCTTACTATGTCGAAGTAAAGCTGTATACTCCTAGTGATACGTTTTACTTGGTCTACTTCCGCCGAGTGTCCGATGTGTAAAACTTCTGCGCTCTGTTCAACAGACAACGCATCAGTTGGAGTAAAACTGTGAAAATGTGTTATTGACACATCCATGTCTTTCTTCTATGAATGGATCTTTGGACTGTTCCATCTGATCAACGAAACAACGTAAAGCTTAGGAATGAGGGTCTGTTGTGATGTTCTAGCTCGACGGTGAACTTTATATTCGGGTGTGCTTTGTTGAACTCATCTAGTATGATCTGGGGATCACATCGTTTGGAAGAAGACAAAAAATGTCATCCGCAAGGCCTTCACCAGGTACTAACCATTTCGGAATGAGACTTGAACTCGTCCAGACAGCGGAGAAAAAGCCGGTTTTCATCTGTCTTTCATATAGAGGTGAGGTTAACAGTGAAATAATTAGCCGTAGACTTTCAAACGCGGTCGAGAGTGCCTACCCTGCAGCGAGACTTATCGTATCGTTCGACACCTGTCCGGTACTGGTGCCACGCCTTAAGGATAGTTTGCCCAAGTTCTCTTCGTCTTTCTGTATCTACTCTCTCACCTGTTGTTAAGGAGGTTACGTTGGGAGGAACCACAAGGCGGCTATCGGAAAGGATTCGTGAACACCTACCGAAATGGCTTCGCAGCGGTTCGAGAAAGCCTATTTCCAGTGCGATTGGCTCCCACTTACTTGACACTGGCCATCAAATAAATCCGGATGAAGCGTTCCGAGTAATCTACAAGGTTCGTCATTCCGGCTCCAGAGCTGTCAGAGTGCGACTGTTATCAACGGCCGAGGCTATTGCTATCAGACTCTACAACCCCTGCCTGTGTGTACAAATTGTAGTCGTCCTTCTCACACACTGATGGTCTCGTAACCCATCTAGCTACTGGCTACTCGTGTTCAACATGGTGAACATCCTCACTGTACCATTGATTGTTTATGAAATAAAGACACTGAAGCAAAGCAGTAACTGTCACAAATAATGTATTGCGAAAGAGAGAGGTCTCACAATCACTTACATTGTAGAAACCGTGGAGTTGCGCGCTTCAGTTTAGAGTGAGTGGTTTTGTCAATTACGTCCCATCTGCCTTTGATGCGCAAACTAGTGCGTATCTCGTAGTTGTACATCAGACGCCAACGAAGTCCATAATACGTGCAAAATGCATAGTTTATCTTTTTTTTCACTAAATGCATAAAATAATCAGTCAAACCAACACTTCATCATTTTGTGCCAGTGAACAGCTTACACTTGAAAAATCCTTGTTGGGTTTAAAAACAAGCAATGACATTCCATTCAGAAGGATGCCATTTAAAAATAATGTACATTTCACTCAATTTTTTTCGTTTACAAAGTTCAGGGGTATCATCTCATCAACTGCAAGAGCACGATCTACGACTAACACACGTAGCCAATGTCATGACCAATTTGATACATTCCGTTGAATATGGTGGTCATGTAACAGCCCTTGTCCCCGCCTCGCCCGAGATGACGTTCTCACAAGAGGTGTTTGGAGTCACGAAGACTACCTCTGTAAAATCCTGCTTTCATTACAACATGCAACTGGACGTTCATAAACGATCATAGTTTAATAAGCAGAGCAGCATGCATGTAGCTTACAATGAGACGTAAAAGAAAGATTTCGAATAAGTCAGAAATCAAACGTAGCACAGTCAATATGAACAGCTGTCGTGTTAAATGATAATGAATAGCAAGCATACTCGTTTTTTAGAGTCACTAGGCGGGACTGAGCCGTGAAAAGATATCAAAATTGAGAACAGGACACGAAATCGGACCAATCTCTACGAGCACAAGCACAAGCGGAGTAAGTTCTATCGTTCATCTCCTCCCGTTGACGCCTAACTGGTGTTTTCCTTATGGTTGTATCGTAAACAGTTAACAGCAAGGCATGGAATATCGGTATGAAGATATGATGGTATAAGCCGTCTCCTGAAACGGTTGACAATGAAGCCACAAGAAAAACATTTTTTTAAACATACACAGTTACTAATAAGTAGTTCGGGATGAGGTTGATATAAATTGATATAAATCACATGTAAACGCAGCTTTCGTATTCAAGCGTTAAGCTCTTCTAAATTGAAGCACAAGACCCATGATTTACTCTTGTTGAAACATGTCCGTAGCACAGATCCTTGCCACGACCATGCCACGTTCCTTTGATGCAAAGATGAATCATTCGTTTTATGTTAGACACGACGTCAGTAACACAGTTAAGCGTTTAAACAAATTCATCCGTCAGTAATATTTGGAATACCACAGCGTAGCAAAGGAAGATGCAGCAGACATATTATTAATTCCAATTTATACAATCACAATATACAAATCTTGGCGAAATCGATTTCAACTGATTTGCTACGCGGAATCTTCAAGGTGATAAATCCACTAGACGGTGCACTTCGAAATGCTCATCGAGTCTACTCCAACTTCACTATATGTCTGTAGTATTCGACTTTACTTTTCACTTCAAAGGTGATTAGCGTCCCAGAGTCACTCGAGCAATTAAACTGTCCTGCTTACACAGAAACAACAGATCACCTTTCTCCTTACGGAGACAAATCTTCGTTAACCCTCTTCATACTAACCAACTTTATTGCAGAGAAAAAACAACTACGGCAGAAAGTAGATTCTGAGGCAACAGCTATGGAATGGTGAGCAATCAGTAGAAATCCATTTGTCTGAATATCGAAGTCGTCAGGAGGCACAAGAACACGATGCTCCGTGTAATCCCACTCTGAGTCTAAAATCAGATTTCTTGGACAATTGAGTCCGAAGTATAATTCTGTTAGTCAGGAAGCCAAAAGAAATGAATATGCCGATTCGTAACCAAATGCAGGAGGCGAGCAGTCGAGGACTTTGATAGTCTAATTAAAGGTCTTCCAAACCCAGCACAGATAAAGTTGACCATTCCACATGACCATCTGTCGCCCGAATTCATCAACTCGTTGATCTTAAGAATTGTCGAAAAACAAGAGGTAGCCGTAAAAGAACAAACTGTCCCAATCTTCATAATGTGTACGGTTCCGGCTTCCTAAAAACACATGGACGATGTCCTTACATATGGGCTATCTGATGTGCTGTGTTGCTAAACCCGCTCTAACCACTACGATCTAACGTGATCTTCGGCGGAAGAAAATGCCACGGCTGAATGGGACAAACCTTCCTGTCTTTACACTAGTTGTCATATGTAAATCAAGGTTAGGGATGGTCGGTACCCACCGGATATCTGCGCTCAACGAAGGATATGAAAAACAGGGCATACCTTAAAAGATTGAACACGAATCAATCAGCCGAAATCACCATCATCATTATCACGAGCGAAAACACATAAGTGATTCCCGCTGGTACCGTCATACACTCAAGAAGATAAGAACAGAGCCAATTACGGAGAAAAGGAAGAAAGGGTGCAACTGCCGCTGAAACCGATGACTGATGCCAGAAGACACAAAATTAGGTAAATTGGCAGCGTCAGATACATCTTTCGATGGTTAAACGGTAGAACGATCGAACGGCGATGCGTAACGACTGGTGCGATCAAACACAACGAAAAACATTGTTTAAACGTTGGCAAATAACCATTCCCTGATTATCCGGTTGTTACGCTAAGTAAGTCCATTTGTCTGCGTGTGATACAGTATCGTCCACATAGGCTTGATTCCCAGCAGCTGCATGATCCCTGATCAGTCAAGCCAGATTTTGGTACTTCGTGGTCCGCCACGATGTGCTTTAGCACCATGTCTCTTACTGTAGATGCCATCTGGGATGTAATGTCAGTGGTTTCCACTCAACGGGTAAAAGGTTCCGTCACGATCAGAATGTACTGGCTACCATCGGCACTCAATGCAAGGGCTGCGACCAAGTGTGGGTGGTGTTCAGTTTGAAACAATATGTTCGTTGTTCTCGTACGTTCTATTACATCCGGTGTGGATGTGCCTTTTCATGGCAATTTACTATCAGTTTCCTCCTCAGTTCTGTTAGAGTGACCACAACATGAGAGTCTTAGTCGTCTTGCTGCCAGGTTAATGTCCCAGCATTAACTGAGACGATTTCTCCACCACTGGAAAGCGACTAGTTCCAGCTCCTTCTCATTAGTATCTGTTGGGATCTTCACATCCCTTGCCAAAACGTCAAACATTTTCCAAATGACCTTGTCATGACGTTTGAACTCACTAGCGTTTGCAAGTCCCGGTTCGAATACTAAGCCGTTACCTCAAAAATCGCTTTACGAAGTTCTTCATATACTTGCAATCGAGAAAGTCAGCGATACAACTGCACGTGACTTATCGTAAAACCATATTCTTACGGACGTAATGTCTATCACACTAATTTACCTTGCGGGTCCATCGCAGAGGTTTATGGTCTGTCTCCAGGTGAAATAATTAACCAAACAGGTACGACTTTCTCGAGTCCACTTTGTGATGGATGACGAAATCGGAGGCGCGATTATTCCAATACCCGGTGGAATATTTTGACGCGATGGTGAGATACAGCCAAAGTCTATAGCGAGGGCGATCCAACGAGCCATCACTCAAGGGAATCGGACCAACGGGCAATAAAAAAACTCACGACAGAAAGCGTCAGCCGCACATACAAAATCAGGCAGAAGTGCATATGTGTGAGCGGAAACCGCCGCTGCGTTGTGGATCGTAATTCCGGTTCATAAACGCGAACGCGCCGCGTGGCCTGGGAACGTGCGAGTTGGAAGATAAAGATCCTGTTTACTCGAAAGACTTTTTACTACACATTGCCCAAGTGGTTGCCAAACGTTCCTTCCCAATAATTGAATACTTCTGTTCCGTTGGCGTTAGGACTTTGCCGGCATACCTGAGTACCATTCCATTCCGTTTAAATACTTCTCCAATCTCGCGGTCACTGGCGTGTACTACTACGATGAAGCGTTTCTTTTGTATTCGGAAGTTTCAGTGTCAGTTGTTGCTCGTTCATCGCTTGTTGCATTCGCGTGAACGCCCTCTGGGCATCGTCGGTCCATTCAAATTGTATGTCAATTAGAAGGAGCTCATACAATGGTGGCACAATGGAATGAAAAATTTCCTATGAATCGACTGCAGTTCTGATCGCACAGAAACTGTCTCAGCGTGCGCCTAGATTTCGGGGCTGAGGAGTAGGAAGTCAGTATTATTTTCTCCGGCAGTGGCCTGCTTTCAACTTGCTAAACCTCGTATCCCCGTAGCAAATGAGGGGGAGGGTTGGCCGTATGAATTCAGTGGAAGCTATTCCGTTATTGTACAGCGGATATCCGTTTGTTTGGTCAGTCACAGCATCTGCTGCAACAAGGAAATCGGCCCCGCGGATCACCTGCGGGAAACACAATAAAACGGTGCTTCACGATATAGGCATCTCACACTCGTTCATGACGCCAACTAGCAGATGATGACATTCAACTGTCCTGATAGTTACAGATGTCGACTTTACGTTCTGCTTCCCTCTACGAACAATTAAAAAAATGGTGGCTCCGTATCGGTCAAACACTGTACTAACACCAGTTTAATTTCAATATTTGCATGTACGACCTCCCTTTCAGCAGCCCCCACTACTAGTTGACCCATGAAACGAAACGAATAATCAGGGAACACTACTTTCAGACCAACTAAACCGACCATCTGGAAACTCCCCATGTCTATGTCATTTTACCAAAGTTGAAACGTCCTCCTTATTTATCGTTCCTCCGTTAGGTTCTCAGCGCGGCGACATCCGTTGTCAGCTGCTCCACTGCCTTCAGCAGCTCTTCTAGTGTCGTACTGTCCGCATTGCTGTTCATCTCCACCAATGTCACGGACAGGAGCTTTCAGCTCCCGTGCCACTGTCGCGAGTTTCTCAAGGTCCACACATCGGGTGACGTGGACAATGCGAACTTCGTAGTGAACAGCCAACGAAAGACCTTCGACAAACTGTTCCGACAATAACTGCTGTCGTGATTCTTGGTTCAGTTCTAATAATACTCTGTTCAGTAATTTTTCCACAGTGGCGACAAACACAGATGATCCTCTACTTGTCCAAGTCGGAAAACATTGAACCGCCGCACGTTTTCCTGAAGGTAGGCCGCGCTGTCGAATGTAGCCCGCAGCGCCTCCCACACGGCACCTCATTCCATTTCCTCGGGGACTCTCTTAGTACTACATCCAGTGTCGCCATCGTCCTGCCCTTCAGCAGAATCCATAGGATGGCCAGATTCTCACGGTCGGTCTTGGTTCTGGCAACCTAAGCCACGTCCTCAAAAGTTCTCCGAGAAAGCACGAGCATCCCATCATCAAACGGCTCTGGCCAGAGAATCTCCATTCTCGCGTTTGTCACGGCATCAACTGTTGTGACCGTTGTCTCCGCCAGTTAGCCTGTAGTAGATGGGCTGACTGTGTGAGCAACGCGACAGTCCATCAGCGCGTACTTCAGATTTTGCAAGTTAGCGACCAATATCCGAGAGAATGAAAACGCAGTCTTGATAAGTTGCATCATGTATTCCGTATGTCGACAGAGCGTCTGCCGCACCATAAATTGTTCAGTGTGGCCGTTGATGGTATGAAGAAACCGCAAGGCGAATAAGCGATGTGATCACGGGTCATGAGTGCCTTAGCAGTTCCGCTGAGCAAGGTTGGTAGGTGATGTTTACCTGGTTGGGGAATTCTCGACCATTCACATTACTGGTTGGAAACGTTCTGATATGGCACCATGTCATAGTAAAGTGATGAGCCTGTATCCACAAACTTGACACTTTTTTTATGATAGCGCATGTTGTTTTTCCTCTTTCCTTCTTTCTTCTTTTGTGCATTTGTATTGTTCATTGCTCTGCTACTCCATGAACCATTGTCAAGACCAACGATAGTCCGAGCTAAATTTCCCACGGGTGCGGCTCAAGACTGAAAATCATTATAATAATGGTCGGTCCAAACGAGGGCGGTTTGTTGAAACATTCACTTCACCAAACGAACATTGAAAACAACCAAATTGACTCGCATTCAAGACCAAGCACAGGGACGATGGAGACTAGAGGCCGAGTTGTGACGTATGTGGCTTACCAGGAACGTGGTACCACGGTTTGTTATATCTGTTGCGGGATATGCAAAATACTTACTCGATATGTGGGTCGATAGGGACCAGAAAGCTACTGCTGTGTGCAGCAGATATGGTAACCAGGTTTATACAGCGAGACGGCTGATGTAGAGGGAAATTCGTAGCGATGTGAGTACTCGCGGTTGTACCTAAGCTGTGATAATGCCAGCATAACGAGACATAGACGCGAGAAAGACGGGCTTTTAGCTGAAGTCTTTGGTTAAAAACATGTATCACATGCAGCGGGTGGGCGACAGTATACTAGAACAAGTGTCACTTTTTTCCGGAAAAATGTGCCAGCCTTTATACACTCCTCTACCTGGAGGAGCAGAAGATTAAAGTTCTCCACACCGCCACATATAGGCCTGTTCTAGCGTGAATCACCACATCGTTTAGTTTAGCCCAACGGGTTACCGAGAGTGCACAAGCCATTACATCGCGTTGTGACGGCGAGCAACTAACTGGTCAACTCGGACCGCATTTCTCGCAGTAACGAGAAGCGAGCCAATGCAATTGGTGCGAGGGCTCTTTAGTTTCCCAGTAATAACCGGATCACAAGTATCACGGTCATTGTTAAGCTATGGAAATTCCATCTAATGTGGTCCAACCATGTGCAGCTATTCATACCGTTCGGTGTGTGTCACAACTAGGTAATACGTCAATTTGCGCAAGTCATTCGGAAGTGTGGCCAGGTGGTGGTACTGAAGGAACCGCGAATCCCTTAACGATCTCTTTTTGCAACCTCGATCTCCCGGTGACGTAAGGTGAACGAGGCATAATAATAAAAGTGACTGATGCACACAGGCCAAGTATGCCCACCATCTAGAAGGAGATATGAAACAGGTATAGAGAACCGGTCAAGTAACAAAGGAGCACCAACCATTGCAGCATATCCACAGGAAATCTAGTACGAATGTAGAACACTTCGAATGTCGATTACTACACTCCTGATGAAGACCACCCGAAGTGGCTGAAGTGTGGAGCATTACAGCTTGCTTATAACGCTGTTATTCTCGATCTTCAGCAGTGTCATGGAATCAAGGGAAACGAGCCCTAGACTATGGGTTACCAAGACTTTTGGGTTATTCATCCTGTTGGTTTCCTACGAACAGTGGACGTCTTGCGACACTCTGTTTCTAAGCTGACAATTACTGAGCTGCTCGGCTTCCTGACATTGGCAGCTATGTAATATCTGTCGAAGTATGCAAATGAGGTAAGCGGTACAGTGATCAACCCAGGTGCCTCACAAGCAAGTAGGCTGAACGTTAAATTCCGGCATAGGGGATGGGCGATAGTATCGGCTAAGACTCGACCGTTCTCGCGCGAGTCATAGATGAATCCTCGGAACTAAACATTCATCCATAATCAGTTAGGGGTGGTGCTACCACTTCGGACAACGTTACCAACCAATGAACTGAGTAGTTACAAAATTTTTAACCTACCGACAACACCCATACGCCTCGTTACCGGAACAGTCAACACACGTTTCGTCATCAAGTGGTTGCCTGATCACCTGGTAGTTTTCCCAGGCCGTTGTTGATATCAGCTAACAAAGTCCAACGAAGTAAATATTCAGTTGGCATGCTTATCATTTGAACAGTTAATTGTACATTTCTCTCAAGATGGTGAACTGTCAGACTGATCGTGCGACTATCTCACTAAATGTAA
>LOND01002683.1:20868-32574 GCA_014220965.1 Paragonimus kellicotti | reverse complement strand
ATGACCTTTTATACTACATTCCGAACAGTAACCCGATCTCGATAAACAGTCGTGTTCACTCATTGTTCGTCCGACACGGCTGGCTGGTCCAACTCGTCAGACACAGCTGGTGTCTACCAACTTGTCTCATACCCACCCATTCCAAACATTATCCAGCTCATGGTTTAGGACTTTCATTGGTCATGAACACTGCCAAACCAAAAAGTAATCAGGCCCTCTTACACGTGTTCACGTTATTAGAGGTCTGAAACGGAAATGACAAAACACATCGTGCCCGGACTCAGAGACACAAGCTAAGTGGTACACGGCCGCACAGAGAGGACTTCTATCCCCAAGACTTGTACAGCCTCACCCAGCAAAAGAATTACAAGTCAAGGATTACGCTCACATCAACCGATCCCTCAGTCACACCCGCAAGCCTCCATTTGTTCAATCAGTGATCCACTACAATTAGTTTTACAAAGCTATCAGGATTTCGATAAGTCCAAACACTTCACTTTCTAGTTTGTTATTCGCTTGTGTATGGTACACTGCTATGTATGTACTATATATATGCATTTTTATTGGCGTTATTCACCTTATGATAATAAGTAACTTTTGCACCAATAATTGGTAAGCTTGACGTGACTCAAACATGCAACCTTCTTGACCGGACACTTTTAATCTAAGTTCATTCAGGTGAATAAGCTCTCATAAGGGCTATGACTATTCAGTTTCCGCAGCAAGAAGGAATGATTAACCTTGTTAAAGGCATTGGAAAAGTCAAGATAAACCACTTCTGTGGTCAATCCTACTTCCGTAACGTTCGTCTAAACATCACAACGCATAATTATTCTTTAGGAAAGCCATTTTGCATCTTAGCGATTAGTAGGGGTCATCAACCTTAGCCCGGAGAGTCATCTAACAAACTCATCATCATCATAGGCGGCAAAACACCAATGGTTTACAGATGCTTAACTGCCACAACTCCCCATTGCATTATAGACCACTGAAAGCAACGCTACTGGTCGATATTTTGCTGAATTATCTCTGCACCCACCTTCGAAGATAAGTGTGACTTTGAACTGCTTTCAGGGTTTCCACAAACGGCCGGTTGGTAGGGAACGACCGAAAAGTACTGTAAGCAGTGCTGCTAATTCCATGGAGCAGCTTTTTAAGACGACAGAGGATATCACGTCTGGACCGGGTGATTTGTGAGTTAATGGGTTCTCTAACTTGACACTGAGATATGAAGTAATTAAGTCTAATTGCCAACTATACGCTCAAAAGTCGTTCATAATTTGCAGCTACGCACACTTACGTACAGTTTTTTCAGTGCTGACTGTATTGGTAAATCCACTAGAGGTTTGCAGTTTCAAAATGCCAAAATTACTCCTTATGTGTGCTGTGACTTCGCTGTAGAACAGCTTAGGATTTAACTTCAGCTTCAGCAAGACAAACGCAGTCGGACTGTTCTAGTTGGTATCTGTTTTATGCTGAACGTTTCAAGGTAATCAGACATTTGGTTCTACTATGTAGACTCTAGGCTTTCTGCTAGGCCGGGGATACCTTACTGGGACACGGTTATCAATGACATCGGAGATTTCCTCGAGGATGAACTACCAGTGCTCAGCCAAGCTGATTGTAGTGAAGGAGCAAGAACATTCAACCTTACTAAACTATGTACTGTATTCATGCCTGTGTGGTTTATCTTGTGACAGGCCTTTAGACCAGTATTTTGGGGAATACATTGTCTACTTCCGTGTAAGTTGTCGAACTCAATTATCTCATAAACACTGCGACCAACTGGACCTGTGACATTCAGATTGCTTATTACGTCAACCTCGTTGATAAGAACGTAATCGAAACAAGACGTCATCTGAACCACCCGCCACCTCGTATGGTTATGGACACGTTGAAGTAGTCCACCTTCTAGTAGTGGTTCGAAGAAATTTCCACCAGAAGAACACAGTGCGGTTTTGACTAAATGGCTCTTAAAGTCTAGCTCCGGGTGATTCAACTCTCCCATTATCAGAGTTTCAGCATGACCTAAAGACGGTATTCTACGCAGAGTTGTGCAAGGCCACATCAGCATCACCGTGCACAGAAGGCCATCTGTAAATTACACCAATCAAACAAGTTTTGAGTGACGTTAATTACCGGTGAGACTGATTATGGGAAACACAGTAGCACCTTGTTAAGAATAAGTCAGGTCTTTAGGTACAACGTCAAACGAAGGACTACATAACATCCTTCATAGATTTCCCTCACTGCGAAACACTGTCATGCCAAGGATGGACAATTCGCCATCCCACACTTCTTTACACCAGGTATTCGTGATACCTACTATGAATGGGCTAATTTATCTACCAGTCCGTGAAATTTATAGCAAGATCCAAAGCAGTGTGGGCCATGGTGCCTATAGGTACGGCTCTTAACGAAAATATACGCATTCAAGTGGTTAATCCAGCAGTGCACGTACATCAAAGTAGAAGCCTGTATGCGAGCAGTACACTACATGTATCCGAATCCGTTGAGTGGTACAGATAGTTTTGATCACTCTTCACTCAACCACATATCTGTCGTAGAATGACATATCAACGGGTATATGCAGATACTTGAAACGAGTCTATCGCCTCTATATGCACTACCGTCGGAAAAGCCCTAATAAAACGATTCATTCGGAATCAAGTAGAATTTGGATCAACAGAGCGACAGAATACATGCGCACACCAGGCAGAAATTTTGCGAACAGCTGAAAATTCAAGGAGACGTATGGCTGCTACTTTTTAAAAGCCATGATAGTAATCTTTTATCGACTCTGCTCTACGGTACGGAAAACAGTCTGTTGGCGACTAAGTTATAAACATACCTACTCGCAATCTCCATCAATCCTCATGTAACAATTGAGATGATGACGAAAGTTACGTGGCAGTCTGTCATGTCGAACAGTCATCAACGGTTGACAATGCTGACATAAAAGTATACCAGTCTGTACGAGCCCGGGCTCAGACGGTTTCTAACCAATTCAATAAATTATACTTAATCCAAAAACTGTTCAGGATTTTCCAGAACCTTGTAGTTAGAATCCTGGCGAATTCCAGCTAGTCACAGTAACCTTTGACTGGATTCAACGAAGAATAAGTAACTGCGTCTCATTCAACAACTGACGCCTACCGTGAAATGAAAGCGAAAAATTCTACATACAACGTTAATACTGTAAGACTTCCAAAACCTAATTGAAAATGGTCGACCATAAAACGTGGCAATCCGTGGAACTATCTGTATGTATTTTAGTTTATTACAACCTTCACATCACTAGGTCACGTATAAGATGAAAACTGTAAGACCGTTTAACCCTAAGTGCATGCCAAGATGAGTCGTAATTGACGTCAGTGGACTGTCCCCAGTGCGAGAAAACATGGTAGCTTTAAGTGTGACAGATCATGTGCTGACCAAACTACATGCAAGTATAATCAACTGAAAGTGTCTACGCAACAATACATCAACACTTGGTAATGAAGCTCTTGAAATATCACGATGACAACTATCATGGAATGTCACACTAGCAAAACAGCGCAAGCATCGTCACAAGACAGAACAGATGCAAGCAGGCTTTTGTGGTAAGACATACTAGATGCCAGATAATACAACTTGGAGTTGGTTTAAAGAGGCGCAATTAATTTTAACAACATCAACCAGAGGTTTAAATGCAGTTATCAAAAGTAGTAAGCCCATCGATTAAAGTTAGTTGGAAGCGCTGTGTTCAGTAACACCATTGCCGTTTTGCTCTACTGTCGTTTTATTTTCAAATCCGCTTGAAACGGAAACTTCAACTTTCAACAAGAGAGTTGATGAAATGTGGGACCGTCAAAAGTTCGTGTACAAAAACGCGTCGAAAAGTGACTAGGAAAATGTTGTATGGAACGTTAGTAAGTCAGGACAAAACAAGGTGACACAGCCATGAAAGCGTTGAAAATCTACAAAGCAGAATACATAATAAAATAAACATGGCGCGACTTTCTGTTCAAGGGGAAAGGGAACTATATGTATAAAAAAGATCGTCAAATTTGTTTTTCAGTTGACAAACGATTTAATTTCTTATAAAACTTCCGGAATATTATAAGATTCGCAAACATAACTATCACAACACACAGTAAACAAAGCGGGACTGATGGTGAATGATTCAGAAGCAAGCCTGAGCTTCGTTCTCGCAAATCTACTCTCAAAGCCCTATATTGATTGTAGGCTCCGGACGCACCGAAAACATGAAATATCTGATGACTGTGTCCAAAGAGGTCAAACCGTCCCGGGAACCAGCGCTCCGGAAAATGAGATACATAGAGTAACCCAGCAGTTACGGCAGACATAAACTGAAGTATCCAATAGTACATCGAGACACAGTCCCCACAGTGACCTGAGTCAGAAAGCAGTGCACAACTGGTAAGACGCCATAATACCGGTATTGCAAGATATAACCAGATAATCAGGAAAGCACATAAACGAATAAATTTGCGTTTAAACGACGGCTTCCAAAACCGTGTAGTTCCAGAAAGGTGCGTGCTCCCGATGGAAAGAAATACGGACAAAAACAGATATACGTCGCACACGTCTGCATTTAAGTAGTCGGACATTCGCATGAAGTCTTGTGGCAATGCGTAAGCATAATAACACACTGCACATCCACAGGAATAAAGAGTAATACCAGCGTAATCGAAGAAAAAACAAACATGACGGCCAGTCGCAGAATAGCAACTAAAAGTATGGGCACACGCGCTGGTTAACAGGAATAAAACTGTAGTACCAAGGTAAATTAGAAGGAATGGATCATTCGTACAAAATAACTGAGTGCAGAAGAAGGCTGCCGGGATTATCTGAGTCCAAACATTGACAGTTTCATTGTGAAGTTGAAAGACAGACAAAATACACAACTTAAGTGAATGATATTCACTTCTGTACCCTGTCAATATTCCGGGTTCGCGATAATCGTTCAGGACATTCTTTGGTAGGAGTGCATCCAAACTGTAGTTAGGATGAATGCCAGATATATCCGTTCCATTAAACTTATCAGGAGCATGCCCGTCATCAGTATTATTAAGCGCGGCATAATCAACTTCTGGTCGCAACCTTTTGATTAATTTTAATGACATTCCAATGAGCCCCTTGGAAAACCACCCAATCCCCGCAAAATAGCACACAACAACGAGCAAACTCACATTTGAAGTGTGCGGCAAGAATCTCTAGGTCAAATTCTGGTTCACTGGTTTCTTGTGGGACAGCGATTCAGCGATTCAGCGATTGATACACGGGTTCGAGGCAGGGGCCCAAAGTACCCGGATCCAGTCGGTTTTTCTTGCTCAGTGTCAAGCGGGCTTCCGTTGATCTGAAATGCAATCATTGAAAACAGGGTGTAGCACCGCTCTTGGGGATTACAGTAAATACCAAGAACAGAGTAAGGTTACATGAATAATGGATTTTTTCGTAAATGAGAATCAAGCAATGCTTTAAAGCGATCTCTAGAAGTGCTGCTAACGACCTCAGACGGAAGACTGTTCCAAAGGTTAATAACCCTGTAAGAAAAGAACTGCTGCCTAAGGAAGGTCCGAGGACGAAGCTTGAAAAGCTTCCTGTTGTGTCCTCGCCGGCCGTCATCATTCGCTATCATAAAGAACTGTTCAACGAGACCTACTCTAAAGAAGAAGTGTGTGAGAATTAAATCACCGCGGAGTCGTCGATATTCAAGTGGATATAGATCAAGAATTTCAAGTCGAGACTCGTACGCGACATTTCTCAAGCCCGTGACTAGTTTGGTAGCCGCGCGCTGGACACGCTCAACAGCTAATATGTCTTTCTTCAGGCCGGTATACACGACCTGATTGGCATACTCGAGGAGCGGTCTTATATAAACTCCGTAGAGCGTCTGAAATGCACTCTTGTCTATGCGGGGGAAAGTACGCTTGATCATCCTAAGAGCGGCAAATCCCTTTTTTGCCGCCATCTCATGGTGATAGGCGAAAGATAAGTTAGACGACAACCAGATGCCCAGATCTTTCTTCAGATCGATTTTCATGATATCTACTGTGCCGAATGCACTATGAATCACGAAGGCATTGCCAGAGTCTCCACCGAGTGACATGTGTGCGCATTTATTGTCATTTAGTGGGAGACTCCAATCGTCTGACCAGCGCTTAATCGCGTCAAGATCAATCTGTAATGCACTGGGATCAGTGGCATTCCAAATTTTTAGGTCATCGGCATATAGGAGGGTGTTGCTGGAAATATTCTCCGGAAGGTCGTTGATGTAGATCAGGAATAACAGAGGACCTAGCACTGACCCTTGAGGAACTCCCACAGAAATGAAAGAGGGAGATGAGAGATCTGATCCGGTTTTAACTCTAAAAGTTCTATTATCGAGAAAAGAGAGTGTAGGACTTGTGGAGATGCTGTCCATCGAGCTGTTCAGTATGGGTTTTATTTTTCTGCAGTTTTTGATCCCCACAATTTCATGTTGATGGTTCATTGGCTTGTAAACGGACGTAGAAAGCTAAATCTTATGATTATTCCGTATGTCGATGCGAAGAATCTCAAGGTCCTTCAGCAATGTGCTGAGATGGTGAAAAAAGGTGCTTTATCCTGAACTAATGCAATGGATGTTGGTCAAGGCGAACCTTCACAATTGCTACAAAGCTAGTAGAACCAACGTGCAAATGAGCAATAGAAAAACCTGTCTGCATTTCACTTTTCCATGTTGGACTCCTAGCTTCAGATGTTGACTCTCAAGGGTCATGCTATTTCAGCTGTTCAGCATCGGCCGGCACGAATAATCTAGAGGCTTTATTATCATTATCCGCGAGGGTAACCTGAAAGTTGGTTCAAATTCTCTCACTGTCTGTCTATTTCTAGTTTTTTTCCTGTTGGTGTCCTGCGCACCAAAAACTGCATACGATTACCGTTATTCGTTACCACACAACATACTAATTCTTTACACGTTGAAGTGTTCGGGTCACATTGTGTCCGCTCTTGTTTCATGTTGCATATTGCCTGTTCCTATTGACAATGACCCGAGTTAGATCTAGCAGTGCTGGGACTCAACAAACACTGACTGAGGCGGTGAGCATTTGCGGCCGTTACGGGTGCAAGATGTCCGTACAAAACGGTATGCAGTGCTACAAGTGCCAGAAGTGGTATCACTTCAAATGCACTGGCCTCAACGAAGACCAATACCAGCAGCTTGCTTCCTCAGCTCTCATTTTATCTGCATGAGCTGCAGGTTCGACGACAGTCAGGCGCCGCTTTGCCGCTGACTAGTCACGCACGCACCACGAAAAGTGGAGCGACGCAGAAAACCTGTGACTGCAAATGCGGAGCTCTTTCTTAACAGTGTGTCCTTCCACTCTTCCATGGAGAGTGGGATGGAGGAGTACCAAAATGAAATGAAGTTGTAATTGCAACTTCTGAATGAATACATAGCGCTTGCTCTCCCTGGTGTTGCAATCACCAAGAAGGCAGTTGCCCTGTCAACTGCACATATAGAGGAGGCAGCCGCAAACATGAAAGAGAGAGCTCTCAGAGAAAGGAGAGTTGTCTTATGGGGCCGCTTCCCCACAAGTCTTCTCCAACTGAGCTAGCTAGGACAGTCTTAGCTTCTTCATTCTCCCCGGACGTTACCAACCTCGTACTTGCGAGCAGGCTACGCGCTAAGACAACCAAAATGTCCCTTGGCCTTTTGGTAACCTTGCCAGCCATGCTCACTCCTGAGACAGTGGTGGAAAAAACAGTGGCTTTAAAATCCGCCAACGCCCATCTGAAAGGTGTGTCTTTCGATCGCTCTCGCCAAAAGAGAGTGGGACGTGAGCAGCAGGTTAGAAGATTATCATAAAGCATGGTAGACCGGAAGTCGGGAATGAAGACTAATGTCGTAGTTTCTGCTCTAGTATCCACTCATGTGTATGTGCCATCGGGGGAAAACGAGGACTGTTTCCGTAGTATCCACTTCAATGACTGATGACCCAAGCAAGTACACAAGTGTCGAAGACACCTGAACCATACAAAAGGCGTTATCCGAGTTACCTGAGCCCAAAACCAAGAATTTGTAACGATAGGGGCCTTTCGTGGCCGCCTCCTGCGATTCATAAAACATTTCTTAGGCAAACCCCACTGGGTACTTCTATCAATGGCCCCACAAAACCGCCCGCACTGCCTTTCTTCAAACCTTGCATCCAGCAGGCGAGAAAGTCAAATTTTCCGTGGGTGAAAACCCCCAAGCACCCTTATAAAAGACGAAAATTAGCACGAGTGCAGAGGTCGCAAACTGTCACGCCGAGAGCGCTAGTCGATTGTCCTGTAGAAACCCTGACCTACGCACAAGCGGTGATGTCGCGCCCGCAGCCTCAAAGGAGGGTCATCAGAACCACTCGGCAGTACAGACCGAGTCCAACCCCACCACCCTCCTCAATTTTAGGTCTTCTTTCCCAAGCTATTCCTCGCACTCTTCTCTCTTTTCTCGCAAAGTCCAGTGAGGAAGTAGCTCTTAAAGTGCATGTATACGAACTGTCTGAGTTTGTTAATAAATTACCGGAAATCAGACAGTTAATTCATGATACACAACCCCACATGTTTGCTTTCACGGAGACCTGGCTTACAGGTGACGTCAGTGACAGTGAACTGAGTGTCCCCGGGTATTCAGTTTACCGAGCTGACTCCGCCCGAGGGAGAATGGGGGTTCTGCGATTTTCCTTTATCATTATTCCCAATTACCAGGGTTATCGGTGGATTTCATTCCTCTGATAAATGTGACGCTCTGTGGCTTCGACTGGCGTTACGTGGCCACGACTCACTCCTAGTGGGGGTTATTTATCGTTCTCCCTCATCCGACGTCTCCGACGACGACACTCTTGTAAACCGGGACAACATCCTAGGGTTACAACGCCTTGCTCATCTGCTTATTATGGGTGAGTTCAGTGCGCCCCACGTAAATTGGGTATTAGTTTCTCTCTTGTATCACACAAACTGTGCACTCCTCCTTATCTACCACCTCCTCCGCGCAGAATACGTCGACTGCTTGATGATCATTCTTTTCAAGAGAAAGGTGCGCATCCGAACTAATGGCGATATACTTCGGTCAAGCGAACCTTGAGAAATGTTACAGAGCTGGCAAGAAACAACATGGCTGGAGAGCAATTCCAAGCCTTCTAGTACGGAATGGAGAGAAGCATATGTCTACATCTAGTCTGCATAGCGGACCTCAATTTTTGAGGTGGCGCTTCAGTGTGTTCTTGTTCCCCGGTTTTGCCCCGGTTGTACCGCATATGGTAAGTAACAGACTAGGTTATACATGGAACAGTGTCAAATGCTCGCTGAAATTGCAGAACAATTCGAGGACGGTTGTGTTTGTTTTATTCGGAACGTGATGCCAGTAGCAAGCAAGCAACGAAACATAGATTCTGAGGTTGTCGCTCCGTCCTACTGAGATAGCTAGTCCTGATTTCCAAGAGGTACAATGATGAATGCGTAACTTCGGCGAAGTTCTTCAAGGGCCAACACATCGTATTCTAAAAATGATTTGAGCTAATCTGTTCGGAGGGTTCTGTAATTGTTCAAAACCTTCCGGAATTTGCGGCCACCTGCTTAAAGCTCCGTGACGAGCATTATCGAGCGCTCTGGATTAGTCTACGCACAAAAATGGACACAAATCCAAATGTTCCAAACTCTATCACGGGGTTGGCGAGGAAACTGGATTCGCCACATGCTGGCAAACATCAGTTTGGCAAGGGTCGTGTTTCCGTCATCCACTTTCACTGAAGACGTTCTCCTAGCGGCAAATAAACCGCTGGACAACTCTGGAACCCGGATATACCCTGATATACTATGGGCTGAACGCCAGAGGCGAGAGCTCGCACAGAAGGGAAATGAAACCACTGATCGCTCTCGCAATGCTATCATCAGAGGTGTCCCCGATTCCATTGGCGACGGGAAACAAAGTCAGTGGCAATTCTTGTGCATCCTGCGGCCCAAGCCGGAGTCGGGTGAATCTCGACCACGACTCCTCGAAATTACTGTCACCTCGAACGAGATGGTATCGCAAATACTAGAGCGTTTCCGCCATAGACGTCGTCTTATCGCTGGCGGGATTTTGTTCCACCCCGATCGTTCTAAAGAGGAAAGAGATTCAACAAAAGCCAATTTAGGTCAGGTAACGCGATCTCTCGAAGATGCATTTACACGTTTCCCGATGACTTGAAATATTTGAAACATCGTCCCCACATAACCTTGTATAAGAAAAATTAGTATAACATCTCATCTTTTGAACAGAATCTGAGGAATGAGCGAACTATTTCTCTTACTGATGTGTGTATCAAACTTTCGTAAACCGCAACCTACCTCTGTCTGATTATGCATTCTTTTGTCAGCAGACTTCATGTTTGTCTTACAATGTAAACATTTGTTGATTTGTAACGCCTGTAATTATCTGTCATGATCGCGCACATCCGAGCGTGTCTCTCACGAATGCGTTGAGAAATATATATTATATAATCACGCATGCGTGCCAGTCGCCTGGTGGTACCTATTGAGATTTTGACCTCAAAATCTCACTACAGGCGCTATCGTGGGTCGGCGACCTCTATTAGCGCTTGCGTTTTGAATGAACCACTACCTTCAGAATCCCAGAATAACGTTCATTCGCTTACCATCAACTCTGAATGTACACAAATGCGATTGGCTGAGTAAATAAATTACCAGAGCTTCGTGAACTTTGTTCTGCCGCAAAGCCTCGGACTGTTGCCACAACGGGGCCGTGGCTCAACACTTCCTATTTAGATTCTGAGCCCGCTGTAGAAGATATGATTGTCTACTTTGCGGATAGAACTGAAGGTAAAGGAGGAGGATCGATCCTCTATGTCCACACTTCTCTTCAGTCCTTCCGTTTAAACAATCCAGTACTTTCTGCAATACAAGAAGCCGTTTGATGTTCGACTTGTTTAACTGGTTCCGAACGCTGGCTAGTAGGTGTCCTCCATCATCCTCCCTCTTCAAATGATTCAAAAGACGAACTCATATTACCTGCATTAGAAGTTTTACTCACTCTAGGGTGTTCCCACATTATCTTACTGGGCGATTTCAACTTACCCGAAATTGACTTTCCCGCTTTCTCGTACGCAGGCAGTGAAAATTCTGTCTGCACGATTTTTTCGCAAAGTCCAGGTGTTGGGCCCAACGAAGCACATATCTGGTTTCACTCGGTGGCGTACTGGCCATAATCCGTCACGGCTTGATTATTCATTCATTAGTGAAGAGTTGATGGTAGACAAACTTACGGTCACCGCACCACTAGGGCTGAGTGATCACGCGGTCGTCTTATTCGACCTCGTTTTCGGTACGAACCTGGTCAGCTCAACGGTTAATAGTCGCGGAAACTTTCGGAAAATTGATGTGCAGAAACTACATGGCCACTTGGAAACGCGGTCTTGGGTGAACTACGTTCCCCTTCACTCTGTAAATGTTCTCTGTGAGAAGCGTACCATCATCCTTTTCGCAGCCGTTGGTGAGTCTACGTCATAATCGTGCTCCAAACGTAACAACCCCCGAAACAACTACGTTCTAGTACACTTGAACTCATTCTGAAGTTAGGCTTCGATGTGTTATCAACTATCGGGATCTGAAGTTGATCTGAAAATGTACGCTGCTTTAAGGAATCGGTGTACGTCGCTAATTCGGCATGACCGTCTC